>JBCAUA010042634.1:0-11892 GCA_038406235.1 Peronia verruculata
GATAGATAGATAGATAGATAGATAGACAGATAGATAGATAGATAGACAGATAGATAGATAGATAGATAGATAGATAGTTCTGGAGACACAATTCCTCCATAGATGGAGACCTACGAAGATCTTTAAACAATTTAATCTCACCTTGTTCATCTATTCTCACAGTTTTAGGCTAAAATGCAAAACCAGTTATGGGTCAATGTCTTGTGGAGCTATGTTGTGCCACACTACATTTCCACTCCTGAACACAAAGGGCTTAGGAGAGGGTTTTTCAAGAGATGGCGTAGATAACGATAGAGCCGATGCTTCCTCTTTAATCGAGAGCACATCCGCTCAAACAAAATCTTCCTCTGATGTCTCTCAAGAAGCTTAGCCATAGAGGGAGTCAGTAGGGTTAGTTATCATCGTGAAGTAGCTTCCACGACTCAGTGGGTCCACACCTCTTCCATATAACTTTTGTGCAATGAACGAGGAAGTCTCTCTGGAGAGGTTCTCAGTTTTTGAGTGTGAACACCACATTGGCACTCAAATGAGAAAATGCATATTGTTATAGAAGTCACCGGAGTGGATAATATAATATATTATTATTCTCTCCATATAACCTGTGCAGGACACGCCGAAGTTTCAGTGAAGGGAGGGTATCATTTTTTGACATGGATAATCCCGTAGTTTCAGCGAAGCTGTCCATTCCTACAGAAAACATGAAGATGAGTGTGTATCCTTTCGAACGAGGTGAACGAGGAAGTTTCAGTAGAGAAATTCTCACACTGCGATATGAAATGAAAATTCAAAGCTTGTCACCCAGAAATATCGATGTTTCTGTTGAAATCATCACGGGTATATTGTGGGCAATGAATAGGTAGAGATTTCTTTAGAAAACAACCCAGTCTTCAACAACCCACATCCCTCAAACCTCACGTAAGAACGTTACATTCCTGCAGAAACTATGAAGCTGAGCGTAGATCCCTTTGATACAGTGTGTGTAGGAACTGCCAGTGTTTTCATACAATGATTCTCGTCCTTAAAATCTGAAGAGCCCAGTGTGACATACAATACATAATAGAAAAATAACCCTAGAAATACTAAAAATAAGGTTATACATATTTTAGATGAGAAATTAATAAACATTTTTAATAACGAGTAAGATACAGTCGTCACAAATAATTTTACTGCACTGATAGAAATCCAGTATTGATTTTCAGTGATTATGTTAGAGTATCACCTTGTTCTTAATTCTGTAGATTTCATTGACCTCCCTCAAAAAAGTTTATTTTTCCTTAGAACATGTAAAAACGGTTGTTTCATAGTCTATAACAACATTCTGCAGCCGAATACCGCCGTTTCCCCAGAGGTTCTCATCTATTGACGGCGAAGATCCCATGGAACTCACTAAAGAACCTGTAGATTCTTACAGAAACAGTAAAATCTGGGTGGTACAGATTCTTTCAACAGCGTGAGTACTGAGTACTTAATGGTTTTTGTTCACAGTTTCTCACTCTTCAACAGTTGAGGCTCTATAAGTTTCACTGCACAGAGTGATGTTCCTATCAATCCAGTATTAACTCACAAACCACATTGCTTCTGCAGAATCTGCATATACACTGGATGCTTTGAAAGTTTTATCGAGCGAAGATGGAAAGTAACTGAACAAATATCTAACAGGTATCTAAGATCATTGACGAGGATCATTTGACAACAACATTTCAGTGCAAAAAGATCTATCTTCACATGCCATCTTCGCACGTTACATAACATTTAATTATTTTGCCAAAATTAGTTTCTAATTCATTAACCAGTTTAATGGCAAGGAAACCGAAGATGTTTATGATAAAAGCCCAAGAATGCTAGACACTTTTTAGTTCATATGGTGCATTTGTTATCATTTAGCATGGATCACTAATTGCTCGTGATAACGTGCTCAAGTCTACCTGTCTTCCAAAAGCATAATATCGTCCTACGATACCTTTATACCTGTTTGAATTTCCTTCTTCCACTGCCTTTTGATCTCCCCGACACAGGCACAGTTTTCGCTGTAGGGTGAAAATAACATCACAAAATACTTATATAACTACTTGTGAGGACACAAACGAAAATAAAAATGAAGTGGCTGACTCCTTACCACAGACTGTGCCATAAGGCCCACAAGTATTTATCTATCTGGCTATCTATGCGATCCCGTGCCTGTCTGTCCCACTATATTTCTGTCTACTTAACCCTCTACCCGTCTGTCTGTCTGTCTGTCTGACAATCTGTCTGTCTGTTTGTTTGCTGGCTCAATACCTTGTCATTTGTCAGTGTAGCTACTATTAACCCGCCTACCTACTTCTCTGCCTGTCTTGTCCATCTTCCTCTCTTTCTGTCTGTCTGTCTGTCTAACTGTCTGCTTATCTATGCACTCCCTAAATATATATACTCTCTCCTGAAGACACCCACCTTACTTTTTCATCCTCCCACGACTGGTCGATCTCGCTAATTTAAATAAGCGCGGTTTTCTCTACGGGCACCTAATATGCAAGGCAAAACAGCATGACATCACAGAGTACTGAGAGCGCCTCCCTCATGAAGTCAGCGGCGCCTAGAATGTAAGATAACCGTCGCAGTGGGCGCCTCTGCACTGTTGATGTAAATTTCAGCGCTCGTCTAGCCCTCAGTATGAACATAGATCTATGGTATGAACCAGAATGAATATTCTGTTATGAAAAACTCACATGGTAGCCGAGAAAAGACACATGTCCTTGGCATATGCAGCGGTAGTCTTCTCAGTTTGGTTGCAGGGAATGCTAATATGTGAAACTGATCAATACTGCGTGCTCAAAAGCGCCAATTTTGAAAGGTCTCAGTGCAATTAATTACTGGTCTAAGGCACAAAGGGGTTGTAAGATAAAAAAGACAAAATAATCAAGATGTGTATAACTCCACTATTAAGATAAGATAAGACAAGATGATAAGGTAAAGTTTATTTTCCTCAAAGGGAAACTCCGCCCACAGATGATAGGACATAGTATACGTAAATAACATTATACATTTTTAAGACAACAAAAATAGCAGGAACAGCATCAGAACAAGGCAGACCCAAGGAACATTGTCTCAGCCTGATAAGGCTATAGCTGGTCGCAGACAGGAATTTCTGTAACGCTCTAGATTATATATATATATATATTATTATATCGAACCACTGAATCAGCTTTCTTTGGATTTGTTTGTTTGTTTGTTTTCACTTCCTGACTTCCTGAATCTTTAAACACAGAATCTTAACTTAATTGTTCATCGATCAAAATATTCAGCAGACACTTTGTTTTATGGTAGCAAGTTCTAAAATTGAGATTAATTTATCATATCCAGACAGTTCATTTTTGCTGTAATGTTATTTAGTTAATTCAGTTTTTAACCTTAGTGATTCCAACCCAGTTTTCTTCCTCGCCCGCACCTCATCTGCCCCTCTTGTCGCCGTACTAAATCAGCCAAATCAGCATAACCTAATAAGCTGATTAAACCAAGTAATGTGTTCTATGTCTCAAAGACCCCTAGAATCGTTCTGCCGGCGGAATACGGCCAAGACTGGAGGAGATATCGGCGTGAAGCCACCCGACTGTAGATAAACAGGCCGGCAGACCAGAGGTTCCCGGCCTGGAGAAGATTGACCTCCATGTAGTTTGATTTCACTGTATTCCTCAAAGTAATCGAGTTCCTGTGAACTCCAGTGACCATACTGTTACGGTGTAGGTGAGAAAGTCTATTCTTTAATTGCATTTTAACTTCAAATAAGACTGCTATAAGAGATATTTTAATACTCGCATTGAATATTGCGAACGGGTGGTGAAAAATAGACACAGTGATCTAGCTATTGCGGCCAAGTTCTTCTTTCGGCCAACAAAATTGCATCGTTTAATGTGATTCGAGACACTGGATTAGACCTTGTAGATTCAAGGTATAGATTCTAGACTCCGAAAGGGAGAAGTTCCACGCCAAGGCAAGTGGTCTCAGGATGGCTATAGTAAAGGCTGGCCTTAGGGTTCGTATTGGAATTAGGGTTAGGATTAGGGTTTAAGCTAGTTTTATGATCAGGGTAACAGCTGGAATGAGATATATAGGGTTTATCCAAGTACCGTGAAACATACAGTTACAATATTAAGGTCATCTGGTAGTGGCAGACCATTGAGACTACTTTGACCACCGGGTTATAACGGCTTCAACGATTAAAAGTTTGTTTCTCCATACTGTTGAGATGGAACAGATGAGTGCTTAAATGATTAGACACAGAAAGGGGGAATACAATGTTATATTATCGACTAGTTTCCGTCGGTACCAAGCAGAGGCAAAAACTGAGAACCTTTGCAATAGATAATGAGATGGGTGATTCTCGGTGTTGCGCGAGGGGAAGCATGGTGAGAACTTGGAAATGACTATATCACAACCTCCCACTGCGCGGTGATGCAATGCTAAAGTAGGTGGAGAAAAGACAAAGGGCGAAATAAAAGAGCACAGTTCTTGACTGAAACAGTATGGAGGTTTCCACGAGAAGCCAGAAAAATCAGATATTGTCTCTTTATTTTGATGTTTTTATACGGCGGAGTGTTTGCAGATGAAAAGGTCACAAGAAAAAAGAAGAAGAAAGAGGAGAAGAGGATGAAGAAAAAAAAAAAATGAAAAGGCTGAAGAAAAAAAGAAAGCAGAAGAAGAGGAAAAACAAACCACAAGAACAACAATTACACCAACAACATTTGCCAACAAGTATAGAAAACACACACCACCACCAACAACAACAATAACAACAACAAAACGACAATGACAATAACAACAGCAAGGAGTAGCAAAGACAGCTGCAAAACGCAAAGGAGCTGTATCCATTCCAGTTAGACGAAACTGAATTTGTTTCTAGATGATATTTATGATCATCATTAGATAATCATATCGCCATCATCTGAAGAGAAGGTGAAGAAGAGGAAATAAAAAAATTAAAAAAAAAAAAGTAGAAGAATTTTGAGTTATGTGTTTTTTAAAATTATCTTGTCTCATGCAATAGAACATAAAATAATAATAAAAATAATAATAATAATAATAACAGAGTGCACTTACATAGCGGTTATCAGGTACAGATCAGGCTCTAAGCGTTACATTAACCCGCAACCCAAGAATACATTCGTAAACGTTCTCAGTTTCCTGAGACTAACACAAAGCGACTGCCTGTGTAAATCCTCATAGATCTAACAATACCAACCACTGTCTACAATCGGGTACCCATTTAAACCTGGGTCAAGTTAGGAAACGTGAGTAAATTGTCTTTCTCAAGGACACAATGTCGGAAGCAGTCTGGATTCAAACATGGAATTCCAGATCTCGAGTCTGAAGGCTCAACCCCTAGGTCACCGACACTGTATAGGCATAGGCAAACTAAAATGAAAAAAAAAAAAAAATGATGACATACTAGTGATACGAGTGATTAAGAAAATCTGTTCTGTAGAGCTAGAGTGGTAAAACTTCATCCAAATCGTCCCTCTGTACCCCTCCCTGACTTCGTGTTGACTTGCATCCTCGTCCCAGCTTAGCTTCCAGACTGCAGCACTTGGAACGCATGAGATCAGATCTCCCACAGCTGAGCATAAAAATCGTGAAGAGAAAGATATTGTGTGGTTAAGAAGGGGATCAGACTAAACTTCGGACATTTTTATCCCTTCATTTCCTTAACATCCCGATCTCATCCTCTTTCTGCACGTATTTTTTTTTATGCTCACCTTGACATTCTTTTGTTGCAGGTAGTTAGGATACCACATCTTTCCGAACTCTCCTCCATCCTTCCCCCTCTCTCTTCCATACCAATGTGTCGTCATCACAGAGAATTCGAATCGCATGATTTTCACTCCCCCCTCTCTTCCCCCCTCCCAAAACAACATCTATCATCCCTAATTTTCTTTGAGTTGGAAAACCTTAGAAAAAGATTCCCATTCTACTCTCAATTTCAGGTAAACCTCACGCTGGCTGCTTAGAAAAAATTCATAGAATTGAATCGTTTACTTTCTGTCTCCTCCCTCTCAACCTACCCCTCCCCTTTCAACACACATCCCCTCAACATCCTCTTTTTTCTCTCTCTCTCTCTCTCTCTCTCCACCCCCTCCCATTTCCCAGATCATCGAACACCTTTCCTTTACACCCCCCTCCCCCTCCGGTCCCCTATTCCCATCACCTTCAAAACATTAGAATCACAATAAATTGCTGGGCATGTTTTGTTCATGTGTTTATCTTTGACTAGTGCTGTGTACAGCTTTATTGTATATACGGCCAGACGGCCTGTTTACTGAGGCCTCAATGTATGATCTAACAATTTGCCTCTCTCTTGCTCTTCTTTCACATTTCGTTCCTGTGTCTAATGAAAAGGATAGTATTATGTCAATGGAATGATCAGTGTTGGAAACAAAAGTTGTGTCTGGGGTGTCGTTAGATTATGTCTGTCTGTTTGTCTGTCTGTCTGTCTGTCTGTCTATCTGTCTGTCTGTCTTGTCTGTCTGTCTGTCTGTCTGTCTGTCTGTCTGTCTGTCTGTCTGTCTATCTATCTATCTATCTATCTATCTATCTATCTATCTATCTATCTATCTATCTAACAGAGCAACTCAAAGTGTTTCCCTCCTAGCTTAACGACAGAGAAACACTCTTGATTTAATAGTTCGAATTCCTCTTTTTTTTTTCCTTCTGTCTTGTTTTTGAAGTGCTCTTAAGAGACGTTAATAATGCTTAGCTGTACTCATTTATCCAATATTCAGGAAAAATTAAATTTGAGATGCACTCTATGGCATGGCGCCGATGCCGAGGTTACAACACAGAACAGCTTTTAACCCCAGATTTTTCAAGGGGCCGACCAAGTCAAAGACTTACATGTACAACATCATGCTTTATACAAGAGTTCCTTTTCAATTTTTTTTTCTTGATTTCAGTCTTACGAAAATAGAATTTTCTCGAATTCAAGTGACTGCCCGTTTGTGTTGAGAATTTTTGTATTTTGGAAATTTTACCCGGACAGCAGGACTCCGCTTACTATTCATCGATTTATTTTAATTGTTAAGGGGTTTTTGATGCATGTAATATTTGCTCTTCTTATATATATATATATATAAGCATTTGTAAGTTGTAAGGAGGGGTAAACTGGATGACAGACATGTTGCCCGCCCACAACGGGGTAGCTCCATCTAGCGTTGTCTTGATCGTCTTTTAAATTTCAAGTCCGAGTACCTGTGGTGTACGCCCAGAGGCACTATATGAGTTTTTGATTTTCTTGTATTCGATGTTTTGAAGGCCTGTCATTGTTCTTATAATGCATTGTCTCTGATCAAGTCTCGTCTGTTTTCGTTTACTAGCATGTTATGACATATTTTGACAATCCAATACGTTTTGACGGCATTTCTAAGGTTAATCTCTCTCTCTCTCTCTCTCTGTCTTCTCTCTCTCTCTCTCTTTCTCTCTCTCTCTGTGTGTGTGTGTGTATATATATATATATATTATATATCTCCTATATAGCATTCTAGCAATATTATATAAAATTAGAACTAGCTGTTTCCCAGCCTTCAACACTGGAAACTTCTGCATGCTTTCCATCTATACTGTTCGTTCAGCAAATAAAAAGGAATATACCGGATTTTGTCCCCCAAAACTTTGAAATCTGTAGAAATGCATTCGTTGAGCAATGTAAAAACGACTAAATCTATAGCTGCTCCTCGGCCCTGAACACTGGAGACCTTTGATGTTTTCATCTGAACTGTTTGTTCATTTCTGGATGTCAAGGCCGTTAAGTTTTAGATTGCTATTGTTATTGTACTTATTCCAATGTTAAAGATTCTATTTTTTTTCTGCTCCCATCCCCCTCCCCCCTCTCTCTCTCTCTCTCTCTGTCTCTTGTCTCTGTCTGTCTAAGCTTTTCAGCAGCTGGCGTTTTAAGGAATACCAGGCTGTACTTCAAATAGAAAAGACATCAAAAAGAGCAAAAGAAATAGAGGTCATGGCTTGTCTGAAAAGATAACGGTTTTTGGACTTTTGGTATTTAACCGCCTTCTTAACGTTCTCATGATTACCACCACCACTGTTCTGTCATTATTTATTCTGCATCTGCAGCAAGAACAACAACAATAACAAATAATAATCTTTCTAGTGGCTCGTACTGTTAGAGTTAATTTCTACTGTCACCACTACGATTACTACAACTACTTCTGCTACTGCTATGGTGTTAGCCAAGATTTCGGGACAAATCCAACGGGGTTTCCCGCAGAAAGTAAGCCTACGCCCAGGAAGAGAGGCAAAAATGCGGCAGTCTGTCGGCTAGGCAAGGTAAGATAAGATATCATATTATGCTCTTAACATTAGAATTTGACTTCAAGTCATTTGACACATCAAGCGAGACAGGGTCCAACTCGATGCCCAGACTCTCAGCATTTCACACAAACAATTCAACAAAGTCCTGCTTCTTAAAACCATCCAACTCTCCCTCGTAGATAATCTTCTACCTCTGAACATGCTCCTTGTCAAGTCCATGGTTATGATGGAATGAAGTTAAGTTCATAAAATACTGATGACTTACGGGCAATCAAATACATCAACACAATCGCAATGAAGGCTAAGCGTTGTTGTTTACATGATTTTGCCTCATTTTCGGTAAAAGCCGGAAGTTGGTGTTTCCTACGAAATTATTAACACCCCTCACAATTATTATTTTTGGAGAGTATCCAAGTCCAGTGTGGTTATGAGCGTGTTAGTCACAGAGAAGAGTTTTCATAATAAATTTCCTATTCACCGTAACAGGACCAAGCCAAAAAGTGAGGCAAACCGTTTGGGTCGATGGAATTTACTATTGAACTCTATTGCTGCTACTTTTACTACTGCTACCTCCGCTAAGCGCTACGACCGCTATTACAACTATTACAACTAATACTACAACTGCTACTGATGTTGCTACCATTTTTTTTTTTTTTTTTGTATACAACCTGGTTCTAACTACCCGCCACCAGTCCCACTACTATAACAGCTATTACTAGTACCTTTATCACCGCTACCAATAAAGACACAATATACGTCACCATGATAAAGAGATACCATGTATACCACCTGAATCTTTCGTAAAACATTAAAAATACATTTGAAGCACCGGACGCCCTGACAACTTACACAATGATTCTGTTAGAACTATTATTAGATAAAGTGAGAAATAACTAAATTGCAGGAGTCACAAACAGATCACTGACCAAACAAAAGCTGTGGTAAACTTGGAGCTAGTTCACTGACCTGGACTCAAAACCTTTGTCGGAATTCCGATCTTACAGACAGTACAACCTGCTTGGTCGAGATCGTGTTATGTACATCGATCTATAGCGTAGAGTGTTATGATACAAAGGTTTTGCTGGCGGAATATTTAGTGTTAATCAAGGCGAATGCCTCTCTTCATCCCTTCTTCACTCCTACCTGTGCCAAATGCAAGTGGTGGGATAGTAGTGGTTTAATAATATTAATGTTCAATGTTCTTGCAATGATTCTTCAAATCTACATCGCAGTATATTATATTACATACTATCTTGAAAATAATTTGTCTGCCAAGGGCAATATAGTCTTTCAACAGATCGTGCTTTTGACTTTAATTTTGTTTTAGGGTTAAGATAGAGACAGAAGTGGAGACTGTAGATTTGCTGTGAATTGACTTAAATCGATCCATAATCTGGATTTCAGCCATAAATAGACGCAGGTCCTAAGACAAAACGCCGTCCGTAATATGAGTCTGTCAGCGCGCGAGCCGCCAGACAGGTGGACAAGACGAGTACCCTTGAGTCGGCGAGTCTCCTATACATAGAGTCAAATCACTGGCAGGGACCGTAGGACAGACAGATAGGTAAGTACTTATAATGTACACAGTTCAGGGCCTGATTCTGTAATTTGTGTCTGTGCTCGAAGTGTTTGATGGCCATATTGATGGTAATATAGAAGATTGAATTACAGACGCTTCTCTCGACTTGTGTGGCAATATTTAGGTTGATTTACTGTTATAGGTTATTAGGAATGTTACATTCCCTAAGATCGAACCTATCATACATCTTTTAGAATCTTCCGAATAAGTGTGAGGCTGATAATATAATAAGAGGTTGAATATCTGATAGTGATTCGATGTAATAAGTCGAAATATTACTATGTAGCCACGGTGCTTATTTATACTGGAGGTGTAATCGAGCTACTCTGACGGCAAATGTGTAGGATTAAATGGCAAGCTGATTTAGAGAAGGTAGTGTGTTCTGATGAGTCGAATTCTTTGGCCACCGGTTGGTGTACTGAGTGAAATTATTGGAAATGATACATTTACCAATAGTATTTGTGGGCTTGACAATCCAATACTTTTTGACGGCATTTCTAAGGTTAAACTCTCTCTCTCTCTCTGTCTTCTCTCTCTCTCTCTCTTTTTCTCTCTCTCTCTCTCTGTATATATATATATAGACAGCAAACTGAATTACATGAAGTGATGCGGCGTACGGAATCAAATTGTTTTGACAAAGATAGGGTCAATTTGTGGAATTCAGTCGTTGAATGTGTGTTAGAAATATGAAACAGTCCTTATTTTTCATAGTATATAAAGTCGAATTCCTCAGAGTGGAACGATGTAGCGACTAGTATGCAAACTCTCATACGGCTGTATCGATGTTAGTACTGTTGAAGTGTCATGATACTTGTGATCGAACTCGGCAAACAGTTGTTTCTAACGTTTTTGTAAGCAGGATTCCACACCTGATACAGGGTGATGGGTCAGTTTCTTGGTCAGCCACTGTACTGGTCAACGTGCTATTTCGAAAACACTGCAAGTGTCAGGTTAGTTTGTTAGGGACAGATTCGGCAGCAGTGATCATGGAAGCAATCCCGAATATTTCACCAAGGGGATGGTGTAGCGTTTATGGTACAACTATTTAGCAAAGCATAATGAGGATATTTTATTGTTTAAGCCCCCCAAAAAATCCGACTTTTAAGAAAAGATAACAGAACTATGTAATATAGAAAGTAGTAAATATGTCAGATATTGTTAGAAAAAAATATAGATCTATTTGCAGTAATGCCCTCTCTCTCTCTCTCTCTCCTCTCTCTCTCTCTCCTCTCTCCTCTCTCTCTCTCTCTGTCTTTCAGTCTCTTCCTTTCTGTGTCTGTCTGTCTGTCTGTCTGTCTGTCTCTCTCTCTCTCACCTGTCTGTCTGTCTGTCTGTCTGTCTGTCTCTCTCTCTCTCTCTTTCTCTCTCTCTCTTTCTCTCTCTGAGTATCAGGCTGACTGGATATTTTTTTAATGTTTCATAGCTTTCTATTGAATTCCTTTACTTGAAATAAAACAAAACAAAACATAACAAAAAATTGTTTTCTCTCTAACAGCACTGTCTTGTAGAATACAAAACATCTTTTTTTTTTTTTTTCAACTACGCTAGCCAATTTCTAACGTTTCATAACAGTTAGGCTAAGATGAGATAAACTTTTATTATTTTATTATTCTGTCAGCGAGCTCATTTTACACATCAAAACAATAAGAGAACGCTATAAAAACAGTTTTATGTCATCGGTGATGAGAATGCTGCAATATATATCTAATTATTAATAGCACACCTCCCATCTTCTGTAAGCAAGACGTAGTTTCGTTTTAGAATGATGGAATTTTTTTATGTGTGGTTGTGTGTCGCATATGCAAGAGGGTCATATACAAGTGAATGTATGATTAATAATACGAGTATATTGAACATCATGCATAATTTTTACGATTTGCTGCGATATTGAACTTAACTCGTTTTTACATTGTACAACAATTTCTACATTTGTGGAAAATAAAGTTATAATAATAATAATAATAAAGGGCATTTATATAGCGCCTCACCCCCGTAGGGCTCGAAGCGCTTTACAGAACTAA
>JBCAUA010042645.1:0-11892 GCA_038406235.1 Peronia verruculata
TGCTTTTTTCAAAATTTTTTTTCTTAATTGTTGTGTTAGTTGCCGGTTGGACAGTCTTTCTCTATTTTATAAAATGAAGATAGGTCACAACATGATAGAAAGTAACACAAAGTCAGCTTTAATTCATAATAAAATCATATTTATATGTGTAGAGATAACAAAGTGAAGGATTCATTAATCTGGAATTAAAAAAAAATAAAAAATCTTGACACTGAAATGGTTGAAGGAATTATATCAGCTATCTTTCCAAAACACCCAGTACTGAGAACAAACAACGGCGTAGTATTATATACATCAGAGCACAGCTGGCGTAACAAATTCAATATTTCTGTCATCGAAAAAAAAAAAAAAAATGTACGGTAAGGATCCGTTCTGGGTGTGGTTAGAAGCTTAGTCACATGATATGATAACAGAAATTGGATTTTAAACAATGAAGCAAAATATGCAATCATTTCCACTAAAATGCATGGAAATCACTCCATCGATCTCTTGTCTTGTTTAGTATTGTTCCTACCGTCATAGCATGCGCAGAAATCACTAGTCATTGGGCAAGCTCAGTTCTTTGTTGTCCTATCTCCATTTTGGGTGATTTGGAGATATATGTGTCATGTGAAAAAAGGGATAGTAAATCTACAATATACTGTAGTCACTTCATCTATCACTTGCCCAAACAGATATATTTTGAAAATCATTTTGTCCTATCTCCTATGTACAAAAACAGTTGCTAGACACTACTCATCAATTTTCTTAAAATGTGATAAACGGAGATAGGACAACAGAGAACTGAGCTCATGATATGTTCACAACGCAGTTTGCTCCATAGTGTCAACAAAGGTTCCAATAGCTCTATCATGTTACAGCTCATGATCATAAACAAATGAACCACCCCGTGAGCATTGACAGATACAAAACAAAACAAGTTCACCGAGGGAGCCGAAATTAGACCGAGGGTGAGATGACAATGAGACTGAGATCTAGTGTATTCTCTCAATAACGAAATATAAGAACGAAAAAGAGACCTAAACATTTTTTAGCTATGCTGGTGAAAGCGAGTAGAGATTCAAAATTGGAAAATGCAACGCCAGCTGTACTAAAAAGAGAGAGAACATTGATTGATATTAAATTGTTTGTATTCTTTGGGATTGCAAGTGGATCCCCAAACTGCTGTTTACTCTATCGATAAAATGAAAAAAAGTCCCTAATATTTAACTTCAACATGCTACTTGTAAACAATTAGCATGCCTCTTTCACTTCTAATGAAATAATTATCTAAATTATTATTATTATATATATAGGTCATAGATAACTGTCAATATCTGAACAAAAAATGAGCACCAAGAGAAAAAAAAAGATAACTGACTGCTTAAAGAGTACATTCTTCAATGAATAAACGAGCAGCTATTTTCCAATATAAGGCATACAACTATTGCAGAAAAAAAAAAGCTTAATCTATGAACGAGTTGTAAAACAGCTTGTTCTTTTTTCTCAGTCACCAATATCTCTGAAAACAATTCATTATCCACATAGCTTTGATGAAAAGTAAAATAACTATAATATGTTTTGTGCTTATCAATCAATGTTTCTTAAATGTGCAGCGTCCATACCTTAAAACTGTGCTATTTTGCACGAGGAAACCCATTTAAACATTTTCAAAGTAAGAAAGAACAAAACAAAAAAAAAAAAAAGATAATAATAATAATAATATTTCGGTAATAAAAAGTGTTCATCATGTCATAATTATAGGAAAATTGGAAAGAGAAAAAAGAGGGGTAGGGGCAGGGGCATCCAGTTTCCTTCCTAGCAGCATGAATAATTGAATACGTCAAATGGGTGTTACAGTGTCATAACAAAAATACTTCATCAACTAGGCATATCTAAAATTGCACCAAAATACAAACACAAATAGCAAATACATCGCATAATACTATATCTCTCTCACAGAAAAGACAGTATTCCCTCGTTTACCCGGGATATCAGTATAACTGTCCTCGACAAGTGAAAATGAACGCAGTAGGGATGCTATATTCATTTTGTTACTTACTTACATTTTAAACATTTATAAACCTCCCCCATATTGTTCCCAGCCCTCTCTAGTGCTTTACACTAACTTAAAAATATTTTATCTCTAAAGGCGCACCCACTATACATAAATACATATACGTCTATATGTTTAAAACAACAACAACAACAACAACAACAACAACAACAACAAAACGCGATTCAGTGAAGCCACGAAAAGTGAACCGGTGATAAACGAGGGAACACTGTATTGAAAAAAGGTTGACTAGGTGCAAGACCAAATAAAATAAATGACTGGCTATAGCTGTTTTTAGAAGTAACAAAATATCTTGGACGCTTTCAAAAAGTCTGGCCAAAGCTGAAACACAGACAATAAAAGACTTCAGTTATAACAAAGACGAGAAGGAGAATGAAGAAAATGGGACTTGAATAAGCTGAATTTTAATGATGGGATCCTATTCTATGTTCAGTCAGCTTTAACTCTAGAAACAAAGATCGTTTGTCCATTAAGAATGTCTCGAAAACGGTCCTAAGTTATGATCTGGAGACTGCAC
Source organism: Peronia verruculata (assembly GCA_038406235.1). Classification (NCBI taxonomy): domain Eukaryota; kingdom Metazoa; phylum Mollusca; class Gastropoda; order Systellommatophora; family Onchidiidae; genus Peronia; species Peronia verruculata. The sequence goes on from JBCAUA010042645.1 coordinate 2,574, forward strand.
GGTGGAGGGAAAAGACGCAAATATCAGAGGGATAAGCTTACATTAATATAATGGAGGCATCTGTTCCTGGCTTTAGCTTGCCGATGCAGTTTTTGTGGTCACATGATCAGATGGAAAGATAGGATAATTATCATCTAAAGTTTGTTGTTCAATCTTGGTCACAACGTTGACTTCAGGTCCGGCCACAGAATACTAATCTGCCAGAAACGCGAACACGTAGAGCGACGTCATAAATCTTGTTGTACTCAGTCGCCATTTAATCTTTGACTTATTCTCTGTTTGTCAGATGGTGGGCTGAGCACCCCAAGATCATTATTTACACATTATCACAGCAATTTTGTGCCAAATTCCAGAAATGAGTTCACCGACAGTCAGAAGAGGATTCACTCGAGTTTTAGATCTCCATGTAAGATAAGATTATTTTAGGATTACTGAGCTAATGAAATCAAATAGCATTTGCCAATCGAAGTGTTGACAAATGTAATAATGTGTGTATGCTATTTCACTATTTTTCATTCTATTTGTGTTATGTTCAATACAGAGCAAAAACTAAATTCAAACCAGTGTGATCCTCAGAATATAAGCATCCAGAGCCGGACTGACTACTCGGGAGTTTGGGAGTTTCCCGATGGGCCGGTGCGTCAGTGGGTCGGTAGGTCTGTGGGCCGGTAGGGACTTCTATGTCTCAGATAGGCCGGTTAAATTGGCAAACTCCCGGGCTGATTTTTCCAGCCAGTCCGGCCCTGTCCGCCATCCATAGGAAAAACTGTCAAAACTTTTTGTGTCCTAGAGGATTCCACAAGTACGTGCTGTTATAATTTATTACCGTACATCCTGGTCATGTAAAATGGGAAGTAAGTGTTAGAGAACCCTATCAAAGAAGGGGATGGCATTTCTGTGCTACATGTATTAGTACTCTGTGAATGGATCTAAAACAACGGCACTGCTCTCGGTATTGTCATGTGTAAAGTGATATCCATGTACCAGCTCTAAACCCAGGTTCGGCTTTCTTCGTTTGTTTCTTTTGTATAGTACCTTCATTAACCCTATGAGGCCAAACCTCTGACCCATATACTCCATTGTCCTCTTTATTTTCAAATCAGGGATCCACTATCAGTTATTGCATCTGCATCGGTTGAAAGCATAATCGCTTCAATGAACTATTTTGCCACTGAGTAGGGTTTGTAATCGTTCAAGTCAAAAAAATCCTAAATTAAACTTGTCATGAAGCCTGTATTAATATTCACAGGGTGAAATCGTATTTTGCACAGTGAGAAAGCACAACCACTGATAAGCGAGATGGCAAAAGCACACCGCACTGATTGACGTTGATTTGTGTAAGGCGTGCATGGGTTTAGGGCAGATCGCTCTGTTGTCTCAAAGTCTGTAGTTCGATGTTAGCCTGTGCAGGACCAGGAAGAAACAAGGCCAAACAAGAATAACCAATACCATACAGAATATAGTGAGAACATGAAAGAAAACACTGGAAGAACTGGAAAGGATGGACAGCAGTACTGAGAAACGATAAAGGACAGTTACTGGCAATGGAGTGAACGCCAAGAGGAGAAATGGATAGAGGTAAACATGATATTGATGGTACGGATCGCTTTGGGGGGGGGGATGAGGGGGTGGAGGGAAGAGGACAACAACAGATGGATAATAGAGAAGGAGAGAGATAGGAAGTGAAAGATGCACAGAAAGAAAAAGAAAGGAAAATAACGTGAAGATAACCAATAAAACGAATCCACAGGTAACACGAATAAAGTTGTTTGCCAAAATCCCGTAGGAATGTCTAATAATATGGAGACTAACACTGAACATGAGAAAGTCGATGCATCATCCACATTGTTGTACATACTGACTTTGTCACCAGTTTTCAAAATATCAGCTGTTATGGTGGTAGGATTATAACCTTCAGAATAAATTAGAAAAGTGATACCCTGATAGAAGAGAGCTCGCAACTTGAAGTGTTCATATAATTGTTGCGTACGGTCTAATAAAAGTATGGTAGAGGTATTTAGATGAAGCTAAAAGGAATTAAATGAGGATAATCCAAACAGTCTTATGATTCGTTTTTGAGAAAGCAATAGCGGCCTCACACAAACAGCTGTTTATTTTTTAACTCATCAAATATACTTTTTTTTCCATTTTTCCCCTCAAAAAATAAAGAAATTATTATGGTAAAGTAAACCAATGAAATATGCAATGAAAACATTTATATCACATGTAATATAATAGACACACACTTTAAAATTTGAAAAAAAAAAAAAAAGACAATAGATTATGCCATTGAAGTTTTGTGTTTCTAGGCATCTTAGACGCTAGGTATTCAACCTTTGTCCCGTCAATATTGGCTGACTCTTTGTTCCAGCATTTCTCTGCCGTGTCACAGCTCACCAGCAGCTTTTAGCAGCTTCAGTTAGAACAGTCAGAATGAAAAGAACAAACCCAGATCACAGTCAAACATAAAACTCCGTCTCTTTCCGGATTTTCAAGGGTATGCTGTTTTTGTTGGAAGGCAGTAAGTTTTCCAGTGTGTCGGTAGAGCTGAAAAGTTCTTTTGTGTCCTCCTTGGGGGTGCGGCGATTGTGGACCTGGCGGCTTAGCGGTTTGCCTACCTTCACCCGGCACTGAAAGATGATGTAAACGATACAGATGACGATGATGACACCACCGATGAAGAAGATGACTGACATCTTGATCTGCATCAGCAGGTGTTTGCTGTGGTTCATCAACCTGCGGTAAGCTTCGGTGTCGGCCAGCGGCCTCGGAGAATAGTGGGTGTACATGAAATGATTCATTCAAGTGCTCAACAACATAACTCTTGGCCTTGTGTGGTTTTTTTTTTTTTTTCTCCTGCTCGTCTCTATGCTTGTTCTTGAACTGATCAGTAGTCACGTATGGTCAGAGGACCATGACTATAAAATAAAGAAAGAAAAATGGCAAATTTCAGAAATATTATGTCCCTCTCGATCAGAACACACAAAGACCACTGTGAATGTAAATGATTCCTGTATCGTGGAAATAACCACAATCCAAGGAGCTTTCAGCAGGCAGATCAAAAACTTCTCACTTCACGCTCTTTCGTTGACAGACAGACGTTTCCAGCTTAGTTGTGAGAGGTCAAAGCAGTATTCCCTCAGAAAGAAATCTTTATAGTTAATAACACAGATGGCAGCGTTTAATGATGAGGACGCCCTGAAGAGGTGTCTACCAGATCGTTGTTATGTATGTGACCGAAAAGTCGCTGATATCTTGCCTTTACTCAGCACTCCGAATTCAGTTACTGGCAGAAATCCGAGTACCCATCGACAGTCACTCTGAAATTAAAAAATAACATAGCAAATTGAAGTTATGGATTAAGCTTGTAAATTGTCTCTTTATATGCTTCTGTTTACAGTGATTTTTTTTTTCAATTTTGTTGCAAAAGAGCACGCATTATTCTTGAGGTAAAATATCATAAAATCGTTGATAATCATTGCTGCTGCGATTTGTGATACAACAGAGCAAATGCAAAGATATTGCCCAGCGGCTTTCATTGGTTGCAGTACAACAAATAGACAGAGAGGGGAGGGGGTGATTAACACTTTGATTGCCGAGAGCAAAAGAAGTCAACTGTACAATTTGCAGAGTTCCACGAGTAGTGTCTCCAACTTGCTTGGTGCATCGCAAACCTTTCCCTTTAAACAACGATTCCACAAAGACTTACTAACAATGCAGTGGTCTGTTTATAAGAGTGTCGGAATATTGTGACAAGGAATAAATCAACCACGATAATTCTTTACAATTGTCATGTCACGAAGAGGCAGACAGAGGCACTGAAATAGTAACAATGCAGAATATAGCATTCATTTTGATCTCCGGATCACGCCGCTCTCCAAGCCAATATCCATCTGAATGGCAGCGATTCACACAGTGCTAAAATTAACTCATGCTGTCCTCGCCACAAATTTCGCACTCCTCGAATATCTTTTGTACACACATGCCATGGGACAATCGCATGAAAAAGTGACCCTCTAGTTTTTCTGCTAATTTCCATCCAGAGAAAGAGGCCAAAATATGTTGTATTGTTTCCTTTGCTAGACAGTTGGCATTTTGCAAAGTCCGTGTGGAACCCTTGGGAAATCAGGCAGGAATGTAAAAGAGCAAGAAACTATCCAGGAGAACCATAACCACGTCACGATTATGATGCATAACTAAGACAGGGATATAGAATGGGTGATGTGAAGCTCTTTGTCGGCTGAGAGATAATGGGATGTGGTACGGCATCAAAATGACAGACTCTGTCATGGAAATTAATGATGTATGATGAATTACTTAGAGATGAGTGGTACGCATTTTGCCCAACATAGACACGGACACACAACCTTTCGTAACGTAGGCGTACTTTGCACGCAAGCAAGGCCATACATAATATACATGGCAAAGAGGAACAAAGATAAAACTTGAGAAATAGGACGAGAAATACATAGGTAGGCATAGAGATAAATAGCAAAAAAGGTGTAGAAAATGGAAAAGACAAAAGACCCACGAGAAAGGTGCGGGGGAGGGGGGGGGAGATGAATTAGAAAAAAAAGAAAATAGAAGAGAAGAAAAAGGGAAAACTAAAGAAAAAAAAAAAAGAGAGAGAGAGAGAGAGGGTGGGCGAAGAGAGACAAAGGAAGAAAGAGGTGGGTGAAAGGAGGAAGCAAAGAGTTCGAATAAGAAAGTAGAGAACACGAAGATTGTGTACGAGAGAGCAGCGGATAAAGAAGATGAAAAATATGTTCTCTTTTAAATGTCATAGACCGGATTCTTCGTAATTTCTGTTGCTGCACTGTTGTCTATCATGTATTGCACAATTCATTTTCATAGAAAGGCCTTCCCGACTCATATAACCTTAATTTCAACACTCACGAGGGCACACACATAGAAATGGTCTGCCGGCCGCCTAAAATGCCAGTTCTCATTTCCTCATACTCGATGATTTCCAGTTCTTCTCAGACATTTCAAATAGATTTGTGAACAATGCTGTCTAATTTCTTCATCTAGTGCTCATTGTTCGACTTTCTTTCTTTTATTTCAGGCTATCCGGTTTTTCCCCCTCATTTTGTATTGTCCTCATTAATTATTTCGATCTTTCCATATTCCTATTATATCACTATTTCCCGACCAGAACTGTGAATAAAGACGGGTGCAAGTAACTGAACCGATATGCCTAAAAACAAGTCTCCTGCATGTTAGACCTACATACAAGGAGACGTTAAAGTGTTCAACTGTACTGTGGACCACCACAGAGAGCAAAACAATCAGGAAGAGAAACCATTTATGACATAGCTAAGGTAATCAGGAATGTTCAACTCCATGTCTAAAAGTGGCAGGACAAAAAGCAGCAACTATACTTATTATAGTGATATGGCCAAAAAGATCATGGAACGGATCCAAAGATAAAAGTACTATCCCTTGACCCCCAAAGAGGGGAAATCGGCTTGGCCATTTCAGACCGCGTCGCCGCAGTGCAGCGCCACTGTACTTCCCCCAATATACATCAGGTACCCGTTTTACAGATGGGTGGGCTGAGGAAAATTGTGTGTTAAGTATCTTTCCTAAGGATACAACATGCTACCGTTGCGATTCGAACCACCGACCTCTGCTTCCAAAGGCCGCAGCACAAACCACTGAGCTAACACGCCACACATAATAAGGCTGTCGAACTAGCAATTTATTAAGATTTTTTGTTAAAAGCACATACTATTACACAAAGAGTGATATTGGTGTTAATGATAAAACTCTGCCAAATTTTCAGGTCTTTGATTCAGTGCAACAAGGTATACGTATCATGATTGAGAATAATATTTGTGATAGCTGCTTGATTTAAACAAAAATACAAGAACAAGAAAAAAAAAATAAATAAAAATATGACATTGCCGCCTCGATAGCACGTTTTTCGTCAGTGGGAAAAGATCATTTATGCATGGAACAGAAAGACGAAACAGATGGCGAACAAATGTGTGATGTAAAGATAATTTACTAGCAATACATGTTTTATGGTGTGTGATGAAAATTGTCACCCAGTGTGTCTTTTATGAATTACTAGCAGAGGATAATGAGGGTTGTATTTTTTGAAATTTAGATTTCTTTTTTACTGTTGATTTTCAATTTGGCTGTAGAATGAACCATGAAGGACACAGTATAAGCACAACAAATTGCAGTGTAAGTAAAAAATACACAGCTTGAACATGTTGGGTCAAACAAATGATCTGTCATCCTGTCATACACAGGCAGGCGAAAGGAGGATGAATTAGAAACCAGAGATCACACACAAATCAAACCATAACTGCCACCCCCCCCCTCCTCCCTTCCATCCCACGTCCCTTTCAAAAACCTGTGTCTTCAAAAACAGAAATACAATCACCCCCCTCCCGATGAAATTTGATTAAGGGAGGGGATGTGTGTTATATTGGTATATTGTTAAAACGATGACAACAACAAAGAAACAAAAAAAAAAAAAAAAAAAAAATCGACAACATCAACAACAACAACAACAAACAAACAAATAAACGACACAGCATAAAAGGATTATTATCGATTTTTGTTTCTCCTAAACGCTTTGCCTATTCTGAATATTACATTAGTGGCAAAAATGAACATGTCTATTCTCATGTATTTAGCTCATGGCTATTCAATGGATGACTGCCCACTGCCACTTAAGCCTGGATTTTCTTTTCAGTAAGAGATTACTTTTCACTGGTAACAAAGGACGTTTACTTGATTATGACAGGAATCAGACAGACTATAATTTCAATCACCTACTTTTCACTGGTTGACAGACCAAGGGCGCTTACACCATTAATTGGTTATGACAGAAATCACCCAGAAGCTCCTTTCAAATGCAGTTTTTCAGAAGATATTATACAACCCCTTTTTTTTTATGCCTTAAGCAATTAAAAAAAAAAAAGTCTGAATAAGGTCCCAAGAGTCACATCTGGTGAATTTTAGGTATTGAAAAGCGTGGGTCTCTCTAAAGGCAGGGATCATCTGAACCATTTTAAGAGTTCCTAGAGTTTGTTTTCCTACTAAAAAAACATTCACAAATTTTCAAACACTGATTTCTTTCTGTTATTATTATTATTATTAGTATTTTCTTTTTACTTTTCTTTTTTAAAAGTTAATTTCAACACTATTTTCCTAACTCCGGATCATTATTATTTTATTGGTTGTTTGTGAAATTTTGTGAGAGTAAAATGGATTGGACAATCTTTTCTGCTTAAAAGGAGATAATGTCCCTGAAAAAAAAAAAATATCTTAAATTTTTAAAATGTCATTTTTGGCTGGAAACAAATAATATGCAGACTACTTTCATTATATTCATAGATAAAAAATCTAATAGTGAAACATTTTAGCTTTAGTGCGAGTCCGCCTGCCCTGTTTGTGTTGGGGTTTAACGGCACATCAGCACGATAACGGCTATATTGTGCCTAACACTGTGGGTACATTTACACGTTACTCCGGTTTTACCCAAGGCCGATGCGTGGCCTTCGTGAAGGCAATGGCCTGACACACAGAGGAACATTCAGCATGTGACGTCACAGCCAGGGGCGGTCGATTCGAACAATGTGTGTACACAAGTTACATGTTGGATGTTTCATCTGGATCTGTTTTTATTTTCAATGTGAGTGTGTTTTTTGTGGATGTCTTACTTCATGGATTTGTTATGAAGACTTTGTTCTCCGTCTACATTCATATGCTTGGGCAATTACACAGATTTATGACGAATTGTTTGCTTTTAACTGGATTAAATCTAATCTGCTTCGAGATCCAGGCCCAAACCTATGGTACGAACACACCAGTCATCAAGCTTTTCAGTAGGTCTGACTGAGAATACCCTCAGATTATGAAAGTGCTTGCATATATATGAATCCAGATTTCTATATTTGTTTTTCTGACTCTTTTCAACTTGCACTGTTCCTTTAAAGAGCTGCACTGCATCACTAATGTTTTAGGAATGTAATCTGATGTCCTTTCACGCATAGATCTAGATGATATACACGTACGTGGCTGTGGTAACTATAAGTTTTTAACTATTACGAAGAAGCTTTCAGTGTTTGGATTAGAAAGGATAAAACTGTTGATTTTCATGCTTTTAGTGAGGAATTGATATCTCACATGTCAGAGAATCTTCGGCAAGCATCAAAGAAAAGTCCTTCTGACTCTTTCCAAGGGATTAACACACGATGTCTCGAGATCAGTATTATTATGAGGCCTGCGATACAGACAGTAAGGACATCACTTTGAAGTACTGCAGATCAGCAGCAAATATATATTCCTCCATAACTATTCCAAGGCCTTTAGTGACCAGGCATCAGCTGCATCAGGATCAAAAGTGATAATTTAAGTTAAATTAAATGTATGCATTTACTTCCTCTATTTCTCCGGGGATTTCCAGTTATTTTGATTTATCAATATGAATTAATCACCTAACTGAATAGTTGTCACCATTTTAAATGTTTCAACGGTAACTGTCACTGTCAACTATTATTGCTTTAGTGAATTTTTGATAGAGCGTAAAATACCTGTTAAGAGATGTTTAAGAAGCAGGGAAATATATGCTAAGATTATGTGGCTTGCCTGTGTCTTTCTCATAGTTATCTTCTATCTGTCACTGTTTGATTCAGACAGAAGGGAGCAAGGAAATATATGCAGTGAACATGTTGTTTGACTATGTCTTTTTCAAAGTTATTTTGAATCTGTCACTGTTTGGCTCAGACAGACAGCATTCATGAGATCATCAAATCAAAGAAACAATAATAAAATAAGAAGACAGTTTTCATCAATTTATTTATTTATTTTTTATTTTTTCATACCAAATGTGACTGGCTTTTTTTTTCTGATATAAATTACTGAGTGTCTCCTGATATCAACGTAAGCCCACCTGACACATTGCTTCCTCACAGACCCTGTTCATGTTGCAAAACTGTTTAGTTAGTTGGCCAGGTGCCTGGAGACGTGAGAAGTGATAATTTTACTCAACGGATGATAACACAGAATTTATCACTGTTGCAGATCCATTCAGGTCCGAACGTTTCCTTACAGTCCGAGTCATCGTAGCACATCGCTGAAAGAGAATGGAATTTGAACTGTAGATTTTTACTTGTTTTTTCCACTCGACAGTTCTTCTAAAATCTTGATTGGCATTTTGAGACTGAAAAGAGGATACGTCCTGTAGATAGCTAAAAACCTCTGGAGACAGACAATCTATCTAACTATCTAACTATCTATCTATCTATCTATCTATCTATCTATCTATCTATCTATCTATCTATCTATCTATCTATCTATC
>JBCAUA010042656.1:0-11892 GCA_038406235.1 Peronia verruculata
TCTTGTTTTGTTTCCACCCCTCCTTGGGGGGGGGGGGGGGGGGGGGCTGGAGTATCCTCTCCAAGTGCAACCCAGGGCGGGATGATGCGGAGAAACTCCTGTAGCCCAAGTAGCACAACCCTTCCGCCCCCGCCCCCCCTCGCCACACACACACATTGCTGATGTATCCACAAAAGCGGCCGGGGCTGGTACAGGTTTGCACCGGCAATGTCGCGTGAGTTGTTACAAGGTCTTTGTATACAGCAAGCGAGCAACCTCCACGCCATGGACCAATCTCTTCAAATTAATCCTGGATCTAAACAATCTAGTGTGAACCCAGTAGTAAAGATTCCTTTTATTCGTAAAAGGAAATTAATATAACTGCCTCTGTTGCCAGTATTTTAAAACTTATATTATGCATGATAAATGGGATGTATGCTATTATCTGGTACCCATTATGACTAATTTGAGGGGAAATGAACCATAAGGAAGTAATTCAAAGGAAATTAGGTGCATGAATTTATAATATCCTGAGTTAGGTGAGCATCGTGTTCGAGACATCTGACGCCTGGTGAACTCATCACCAAAGACCAATAGAAATAGCATGAGGGAAAACAGAAGGGATAAGATCTAGAGGCAAAAACTAAAGCTTCTTCTAACCCATTTTTCAAGCTTTAATCACACTACCTCACATACCGTCAAAGTACTTACACGCTTTGCTTTCGGGCCAGACAACGTTATAATAATTATGGTAATAATGAAGTTCTCTAAGTGGACAGCAAACAGCTTTTATTTAGGTGGGACACAGAAGCATATCAATGTTATTCACGGAGCTATTTGGGGGGGGGGGGGGGGTTACAATAATTTCGGACTCACTATGCCGCCTCTCTATGCCGTAAAACTGATGTGGTATGGCCATATCACGCGATCTTCAGGCCTTCCAAAGATAATCTTGCAGGGCACCTTTTCAGGAAGACGAAGAGGCAGACAAAAGAAGAAATGGGATGACAATATACAAGAGTGGACGGGTCTGGACCTCAAGGACACCTTGAGAAAGGTAGAGAGCAAGGTGAACTGGAGGGAGCTAGTTGCTAGACCTTCAGAGGCGCCCCAAAGGACAACTGGTTTACGGGAGCAATGAATGGATAAATGAATGAATGAATAAATAAATGAATGAATGAATAAATGAATGAATGAATGAATGAATGAATGCGACCAGGTGGCCAAAATACCGTCACTGGTTCGCAACGATCATCTCTTCATTCAGACCCATCATACTGCATTGTTTGACTCGTTTCAGGATTTGGATTAGACTTTGAAGGTTCTAGATCAAGATTCTAGACTCCAGAAGAGAGAAGTTCCACACCAGCCAAATTACATCAGAGGGATTGGGGTTAGTGTTTCATAAAGGGTTACGGTTAGATATAGAGATAGCACTAGGCTAGGTGAGGCCCAGAACATTTAGTTATAATATTGAGATCCTCTGGTAGCAATAGACTATTGGGAGTGTTTAGACCATCTCGTATGGTAGCAATAGACCATTATGATTGCTTTCACCATCTGGTGGTAGTAACCTTGCCCCAGTAATTTTTGCTGTTGGAAGAATCTATTAGACCAGAGCATGGGAAAATGTATGCTAGGAAAAGGAACATTCTAAATATGACTTCAGAATCACAGCTTCTAATTCGTCAATGACGACGAGAATCAGCTTAAGATGTTATATCCCAATTGGTCTGCCAATTTCAGAAGGAGTGACAGAAAGAAATAGGTATATTGCTTTCTTGCTTGGAAGATCTATAAAACAAATTAGCCGTTATGATATTACTCAGAATATCGTTTCAAACTGTATGCATATGTCCTCACAATGACGTCATACGGTAATTGAGAAGCTGCGCCTACCTGTGATGTGATTATTGGGATTTTAGTAAATGATTACGTTCAGCAAAACGTGAGGCAGTTTGAGCCAATGCGTGAGTAATCGTTGGCACTGAAGGAATAAGCTGAATTGACCTACAGGTGATGGCAACGCTTCAAAGAGCATCAACAATTCGAAATCCATCGACCGGAAACAGCCAGAGTCTGTCATTGTGTACGGGCCGCTATAGATCTGGATCTTCGACTTTTCCCATCACCTCACCTGACCAAACTAGAAACAGTTAGAGCAGTTTTAGAACAGAAAATCTTAACTATAACCCTAGAAATGTCGAGAGATCACCTGATCAAAAAGCCATTCACTATATTGCTCATTAGAATTACTGCTCTCATGGCACTAAGACGGGTAAAACATACGTTTGATGCTGGTGTCAAGACCTGCTGTCAGTTCTTGATCATGGCCAAACATCGATATGGAAATTCTTCTACTGCAGCAGTTTCAAGTTACACTTTGAAAGTTCAACACAGATGATAGATTGGTTAGCTGGGACTCTTCAGCCTGGGAAGACTACGGAGTCCCGCTCTGTAGAGTTTTTGTCTAAAGTTCTTCTTTCTCTGGCTGCTTTTGAGTACAGGATAAGGAATACCTCAGACTAACCCTTTCACTGCAGAGACTGTACACAATCCCCACACTCAGCAGTCAAAGTTTCTCACCCTTTTCCCAGTCGTTCCTATGCCTTTTCCAGGCAGCATTCGGTGACAAGAAGAGCATTGACTTGTAAAGTGTTAAGGACAAATTGCTCTCATTAATTTTGAAGATTGTACTTAACCCATGACTGTCTCTAATCCTGACTAGTGTGTGTTACCAACAAGCAGCTTTATGTGTCTGTACTATAAATATTAATATTTCAAAAAGAAAACATACCTGGCAAGGTAAGAGTCTTGTATGCTTTTATACCTATATGGACGTTCATGTCACTGAGAAAAAGCTAGAGTGTGCCAGTCTGAAAACTATGTGGTGAAGGGTCTGACACCCGGCGAGAATAGAACTTTAAAAGTAGCTCACCCTCACCAGTACCAAATCGCGCACTGAGCTGTAACAACGTGCATATAATTAACCGCTTAACCTACAGTATGACACGCATGTGTGAGTAGGCTAATTTCAGATTTAAATGATTTGTCCATTAGCGAAAACGATATTTCATCAGATGTCGAATATTTAATCACAGAAAGCTGCAAATTGCATAATTTATTAATTTAATTAACATTTTGAAGTAGCCCATTGTTAAAACATGTTCGATAGACGAATTATGCATATTTGGTTGTGTTTTATGCAGCTCGTTATTCAATAGAGAGTGATGGATGACTGGGTTTTTGAAATATATTACTTGCGGTAACAGGTGGTGCAGCCAGTCGAGTGGTAGGTCTGAGGGAGGGGCGAGGGATGGAAGGGAGGAAGGAGGAAGAGATGGGGGAGGTGGGGGAATGAAGAGGGAAAGAGGAAGGGAGAAATTTCTAAACTGTTTTCTCACTTAGATCTAACCTACAGTTTCCGTATTCGCTGTGCGAGAGGAAACTGTTGTTATTCAGACCGGACGTAACACACCGTTTCTGTTGTTGTTGGTGGTGTGGTGGTGGTGGTGGCGGCGGTGGTGGTGGTGTTGGTGATGGTGTTGTTGATGTTGTTGTTAGTGGTGGGGGGTGATGGTGTTGCTGTTGTTGTTGTTGCGGTGGTGGTGGTGGTGATGGTGTTGTTCTTGTTGTTAGTGGTGGTGGTGGTAGTGATGGTGGTGGTGTTGGTGGTGTTGGTGATGGTGGTGTTGTTGTTGGTGGCGATTCAACATCAAGAAGTTATTTATAAGTGTCATTTGCTTTTTTCAAAAATTTTTCTAAATTGTTGTGTTAGTTGCCGGTTGGACAGTCTTTTTCTATTGTATAAAATTGTTGTTAGTGGTGGTGGTGATGGTGTTTTGTTGTTGTTGGTGGTGGTGCTGCTGCTGCTGCTGGTGTTGGTGGTGGTGGTGATGGTGTTGGTGATGGTGTTGCTATTATTGTCCGTGTTGTTGTTGTCGTTGTTGCTGCTGGCGATGATGTTGATTGAGCTGGTGATTTAGTGACCTATGCCACATGCTTGCTTACTGCTCAACCCCCCAGCCCAACCATAATTATGTCCTAAGCCCACGCATACATGGTCAGACTCGTTCAAAGCCAGCGATGATGATCATTTTGCTGATACTTTGGAGTCGGAAGAAAGCGGAAGGGACAAGAGTAGGAGCGAGAGAGAACTGAACCCAGGGGTGAGGTATGAGGGACGGATGGAGGGCGGGGAGGGAGGGGCGTTCCATCAGTTTCACTGGTCACTAGCCCCAAGTCATTAGTACTAACACCAACCCACTATGGAGACAGAAATATAATGAGAACAGGGGTTGAGCGACACGCAATAAGATCTTCCTCCCCTCGTCTCTTGTTCATTTCTTTTTTCAATTAACGTTTTGTCTTGAGCCTGTCCGTTCCCTCAGGGAGAGAGGAACTGGTCCGATCTCTGTGTCTTTAACTCTTGAGCTGCAGAATCATTCAGATAATCTCTATGTAAACATAGATATTGTAAAAGACTTATAAAGACAGTTCTAACCTAATAATGGATATCTAAGAAGCTAACGATAAAAATTCTGAAGTTTGCGTCATTCCTCAACAGAAATAACTGTATAGTTTGTGTATGTGAACAGCTCATAGATCGTGGGATTTTTTATTTTTTATTTTTTTTTTAATGGTAAGTGAAATAGTCATGTATTACAAAGGATTTGTTTTGCAATGCTGGGTAGAGGAGAAAACAAACAGTTAAAGTACACGTCATGTATTTTGTCACTGCTCTGAATGTAATGTAGAGAAAGAGAGTGAGAGAGGGAGACTGGGAGAGGGAGAGAGAGAGAGAGAGAGAGAGAGAGAGAATCGGACAATGGAGAAGTGGTACCAAGGATAGAGTGACCAAAAGACATCTTGCTGTTGCTGTTGTTGTTGAGGTGCTATTGCTGTTGTTCATGTTGCTGATGTTGATTTTGCTGCTGCTGCTGCTGCTGTTGTTACTAACGTTGTTGGTGTCACATCAGCAGGACAGAGAAAGGTCAAGGCTACCGTTTATTTACCCTCTTCCAAAAAAGACAAGATCAGCTAAAATAACCTAACAGTGCGAGGAATTAGGACCGTTTTTAAACTGTCCGTGGCTGAGGTCACACATGTGTTTCTTCTGAACAGGGCTGATTAGAGATCGAAATGTACAAAGACTAAAGAAGTTATAACACAACTGAAATCAGAACTCGGGAGCTCTCGCTCTGCGTACCTGAGGGACCCCCGCCATAGCAAGGCTATGTGAGACAAGTGCTAAGTAGGTCAGCCTCTAAAACACTAGTAACTACCCCCATGAGAGTCGAAACGAGTTACTCATCTTTAAATATTAATTCTCTGAAAGCACACAGATTTCACAGATATTTGAAATTTGTCACAACTCTCTCTTATTATTATCCCTAACTACCGTAAGGAAAAGTAGAGTAGGGGATATTTACGATAGGGACCTGTACATACCAAGCAAAAATAGTAAGGGAGACCAAAACAACGCAGCGACACCCTCAGACCTTCAAGTTGGTAGAGCTTTTAAGACCCCCTTTTTTTCTCCAAAACGTGAAGACAGGAATTTTTAAGACAGGAGTTATTATAAGTTGTATTTTTTTTTTTTTTCAAAGGTGAAGACAGGAGTTTTCACGACAAAAGTGAACACTGAAGTTTGTTTGTTGGTTTGTTTGTTTGTTTGTTTGTTTGTTTTGTTTAAACAAAGAACCGTCGAGATAACCTCCATCAGAAGGTTGAAAGACGTATATAGAACGTAACGTAATCTAATCACAGCATGTTTTATTTCCAAGAAATTTGTTGCTGAACTTTTAATTTTTTTTATTTTAACCATACTTATTATTTCAAATTCTCCATGAAAACTGTAGATCTAGATCCAGTACTGTTGATGTTACTGTTCTGTCTATAAAGGCAGGCTTCCGTCCACGACAGTTGAGACACATCTGCATATCGGTAACGCTTGCTGATTAGGCAAGTCTTTGCCATTTCTTTGACCGACCAGGCAAGATGAGCAGGAAAAGTGAATAGGGAGAGAGGTAACAAAAGTTGCTCATGTTGTGGTCGTACCTGTCATGCTAGCAACCACAGCACTCACGTTCTGCTTGGGGACACGAGAAATAAGGACATCGGCAAACAGGAGAACATCAAAGAGATGAGGCGGCAGGTTTGGCTTAGATGTGGGACAAACAATAGTAAACACCGGCACAGCTTTGGGACTCTTCAGGACAAGTTGGAGTGAGCGACTCCGCCTGATGAGCCCTCGGCGCCATGACTTGAAGGAAGACAGTCAGCGGTCGAGATCTCTGAGGGGTTCTGTTGAAGGAAAGCTCTTGAGTACTTGAAAGGTCGCTCTTCGGGTCTCTCTAGAGAAAGAATGGGCCAACAACAGCTTTCGCAATCTTAGGACCTACAGACATAGAGCTATGCTTGCAGTTGTTCTTTCTGATTTGTGTTATTGATTTACTGATTGGGTGATTGATTAATTGATTGATTGTGTGATTGTGTGATTGACTGATTGATCTATTGATTGATTGTTGTTTGCTGTTGTTGTTATTACTGCTTTTGCTGCTGTGGTTGCTGTGGTTGACAAAAAAGCCTTTACCCTGAATATGCTGTTTTACCATCTCTCTCAAAACAGAGTGACATAGCTGTCTTTTTTTGTCTCCTTTATTATCTCCTTCTAAGTGAAATGCCGTTTTCTTTCTCTTTCTCTTCTATGTCTATCTCTCTATCTGTATGTGTGTGTGTTTGTTTTGTGTGTTGTTATCTTATCTTAAAAAAAGTAAAAATTTTTTTCAACAAGTTATGAAAAAATGGTTCAGTTAACGATGAATACAAACCATTTTGTCCAATCATGTTAGAACATGTATTGTGGAAGAAGACTGATATTGCTGCATTTATTGTTGCAGCCTATAATTGTATCCAATATTGTTGTGTTTATTGTTGCAATCCACATTTGCATCCAATATTGCTGTATTTATTGTTGCAATCCAAATTTGTGTCCAATATTGTTGTATTTATTGTTGGAATCTAAATTTGTATCCAATATTGTTGGATTTATAGTTGTGATCAAAATTTTTATCCAAGTCTAAACTATCGATTGTGTTTTGTCTCTAAGATGTTTGAGAAAGGCGTCGTTTGCCTGCAAGAGCCAGCAAAGAAATGAAAAACATTGGGCAGCTGCTCTCGGAGTGTGCCAAGACGGACAGTTCACGGGCAACGTGCCGCTCACCTGAATTTAAAAATAAATGCGTTTTTAATAGCCTGCGTCAGAAGTGATTTGCACTGCACAAACGTACAGATTAAAAGTTACCCAAAACAGAAACCAGTATCACAACACAATTCGTGACCGCAAGATTAACTTCCAGGATGCAGGTAAACAAACAAAATAATAAACAACAACACCTACAGGCGCATAAATAAAAGTGCAGCAATCTTTGGCAAGCATGGACAAGGAAACAGAGCTGGAGTAAGATCTCTAAAATAATGGCGTGGTAAAAGTGTAATTGAGTCGAATGAGTAACTTGTGTTCGAGAAAAACCGGTAAATTGGCAACAAAGCATATCTATGTAGGATATTTTGGTACACCGTAAACCAGTCTCATGGTTTTGAAATAAGGATAGACACCTAAATGACGAACTTTGGGAGATCGTTTCGCAAATTATCTGCCCTTTCCAAAAGAGGGACTTGTGTAAGGGGAGATCATTTTGACCAGATTTTTACTTCTCTTTGCCAGACAAAAGACGTGTTGAGCAAGCAGCGTAAAGAGGACAAAATCATTTTAGTACTTGCCATTCAACAGACTGACTGGCACAAAATTTGAAGAAAAAAAAAAATAAAAAGAAGAAGAAAACGTTCTCTTTACATCATATTTTTTTGTGGAATTTTTCATGGTGTATGTTTCAAGCAAAGGGCCCAAAAGTGATTGTTTTCCTCTTTACACTGCTTGTTCAATCCCTCTTTTGTCTGGTAAAGGGAAGTAATATGACTGAGTACAACGATCTCCTATCTGAGTGACTAGGTGAACAATCTATGCAGAGTTATCGGAGATTGCTTACATCAACAATCATTGACAATACAAAAAAGAAAATGAAAACAACAATATGTGGGCAAATTGTTCTATAAAATAAAAATAGGATAGAAGTAAAAGCATAAATCCGGTTTTTAAAAAGATGCAGAGACAGAATCAGTCGGCATGAACCAAATTACACTCACTTTCACCGAAAACAGGCTAGACGTGTCGAGCAATGCAAATTGTATGTCATTTTTCTGTAATAAATTACTATCACGAAAAAGCTTTAAATCATACAGTTTCGGGTTGGTGAAAAACGTTTTGCGCTGGATGGGTTCTGTAGCCAGAGATGTTGTATATTAATGAGACAGAGAATGTTCCCTGAGGGCCCGCTAAACCCGGAGAAAACAAAAAACACACAAAATGGACAGTTTTTGTACATAAATCTATAAATATTCACCTCATGACTTGCTGATTAATTTATACTCGGCTCATAAGAGCATGTTGTGAAGTGAATAATCATAAATTTATGAGCAGAATTGTTTATTTTTTCCAAGAATATATATTTTTTTCTCTGTTTCGAGATGAATGTCCTTCCAGTTCTTGTAATAGCCAAACATAGATTTTAAACCCCCTTCATCATATTTCCCATCTAATTTCTCTGTTCTAGTCAAACAACTTATGACTCAAGTCATACTGAAAGCCAGAATGTCATATTATTAATTTACCTTTACTATAATGACTCTTTCCCTCTTTGCAATCGATTGATAAAGCCTATGATCCACACTGTTGTTGTAGTGACAATTACTAAGCTCAGTTGACATCTCTTGCCCATGCAGTGTGTCACGAACGTTCTGGGTGTTGATGTTGAGTGGGTATTAATCGGGACTTTGTAAGTGGCGATCAGTTGGTAGATACAAATGAGACGCGCACAGGGTAACACAGTGGTAAAGAAATAACGACAGGAATCCCCAGCGTCGAAACAATACAGAATTTATTGCAGGTGTTTGATGATAATACACGCTTCAGGGCAGCTGTCTAATTCCAATGTACACAGCTCGTTCTCTGCACTCTTCTTTCTTACTGCGAGTCGATCCCGGCCGCTCCATGAGCAGACGCTATACCCATTGAGCCATTGCGTCCCCCTAACGTGTAAACGTATCTTACCGTGTTTGGCACAATATAGCCGTAATCGTGTTGATGTGTCGTTAACTCCCAACACAAACAAACAAAGAAAACAAAATCTCTGGGAACTAGAATCCTTTAATCATAACAGCCAGGACCTACTACTTTTTGATATCCGAAGACTCTTTGGAAATCAGAAACTATAATTTTTTAATGGTTAGGAACTATAACTCTTTGATGGCCACAATAGGACGTTTGGGTATTTGTAATTGAGAAAACGTTTTGATAAAAGGACCTTTAACTCTTTAAACGTCAGAACCCTTAGCTCTTTGATGACAAAAACAAAATCCTTCACAAACTTCACATCTGGGTTAGTTGAGCAAATTTTATACGTCTGAAACACAGTACATTTATAGTTGCATTTACAATCTAACCGCGTAGAAAGAAAAGAAGATAGATATTTCAGTCCTGCCCAGTCTTTATAACTCGGGGGGACGCAGTGGCTCAATGGGTATGGCGTCTGCTCATGGAGAAAACAGTGCCGGGATCGAAACGCCGGTTCTGCATCGGGGGACGACAGGACACGAAGAATCGAAAACCCGCATTTTTTCAATGACTCAACGGTCCCCTGGCTTCCTGTGGGTAGGGAAGCCCGACGTCTGGCCTTCTCGGATAAGGGCGAATATATTTCGGAGGTCCCGTGTGTACGATGCGCACGTTAAAGAACCCTTGGCAGTTGAAAATCGATAGAAGAGTAGGCATGAGTGCCGCTGTCCGGGCAAAATTTCAAAATTCCAAATTTCTATCCACAAAAATTTCTCAGCAAAACTGGCAACTTCTAAAAGCCGAGATAATCCTATCTCTAAGGATTGAAAGGCTTAAGAAAAACAACAGTCTATCAGTCCGTCCTTCCATCTGTCCATTAACTGATCGACCGACCAAGCGACCGAACAATTCTTGATCTACCAGCCTGATGGTCTACCTGTTTGTCTGCTTATCAGATGCCTATCAAACTGCCCGCCCGCCTGTCTGTCCGAATCTATATATATCTAAGCCGAAAATGCATGACTAAAAAGGATAAGAATCTGGAGCCACAGGCCATGTCTGGATGTATAATACCTCTGAACGGTGAATGTTAAAACTCGGGACTTTCGGTTTCAACTTGTTTCTAAAACAATACAATACTGCGATCGATGCATGTTGGATGATCTTTGTCACAATTCAATATATTCATGTGTTAATCACAACACTTCACGATGACAGTGTCAAAGAGTCAAACTTATGCCAGTTTTAAATACACAACCAATGATACGAACAGAACAGTTGATTTCTGACTTACATGTAACTGAGATACGATGCTTTGAAGATACTTGGACCCGACATCTTACACTCCGACCATGTAAAGTGTTAAATTATCCGAGGCACTGCTATAGAAACCAGCTAAAACAGCGTTGAGTAGGAAGAGATTTCACTCGAGCTCTAATCCCCATTCCCGATGGCATCGTGCCATTTCAAGACGTGTAAACTGTTTCCTCTCACTGTTTATATTTGGCAGTTTCACATGGGGGGAGGAGGGGGGGGGGAGGGAGAAGAAGAGAGGGGGTGTTAAAAATGAGTTCAAGTTGATCTAAATTGAAATAATAAAAGCAACTTTCTTATGGCACAAATCGGCTTTGTTATTCTTACGATAATCATTCACCCACTTCCTATTATTTCTGTTTAATATGACTTTATTATTCTCTGATCCATATGTCTGAAATTTCTACAACCCTTTATGTTTTCTCGTACTGTGATAAAGGAAATTAGTCATGTCTGTGAAATCCTTTCTGTTTATGATGACTTTATTATTCCATATGTCTGAAACTTCTACAACCCTTTATGTTTTCTCGTACTGTGATAAAGGATATTACCATTTATTAGTCATGTCTGTGAAATCTCTTGCTCAACAGATTGTCATTTTCTTTTCTTCCCCCCCCCCCTCCCCATCCGGCCCTTCTTTTTGCACACGTTGAGATGTTACAGATTTACATAATGTGTACAGTAATAACACTTATTTTAAGAGGTTTATCTGTCTGTGGGTCCGTCCTTCCATCAGCCCGCTCACCCGTCCAACAATCCACTCAGTCCAGATTTGACGAAGACACTATGGCTGCCAAATAAAACAGAGACTCTGGTCTTGGTACTGAGCAGTGACACAGCCACTTTCCGAGGTTATGGCTCAGACCAAATGGAATTTTGTGGATGGCATAGAGGAAAGTCATTAAGAATAGCTCTGAAACATTTAGGCAGATACGATATCTAAGTACAGGCGAGAATTGATACTTTAAAAAAGGGGGCGGGGAGACAGGGGGTTATTCTCTGATCTGGCGGGCTGTCTGTTTACTGTCACGCCAGGGATATGTCTATCTATCTGTGTGTCTGTCTGTCAGTTAGTCTGTCGTTATAATTCATGACTACCATGCCACCCAAGGACAGATGCCGACAAAACGAGAGTGATCTGTAACTGAAAATCAACGCCCTAGTATTCTGTATTATTATTTGCCACAGTGGCTGGCACAACACGCCTAATGAGTCCCAGTTTGTGTTGGGAGACTCATTATGAAACCTCCATCAGTAACACACTGCAAATATAGATCTCTCTGTTTGTTTTATTGTATACCAACAGACATATTTGTGCCAAAGCACTTGATATTCAGGTAGTACAAGATAAAATGAAATAATATACATTAAACAAAAGCCATGTAGAGAACAATTGCAAATGCTCGAGGTGCTGACCACTAACA
>JBCAUA010042667.1:0-11892 GCA_038406235.1 Peronia verruculata
TAAGCTATCACATGATACCAAAAACTCCATATGGTGAAAACTCGACATACGTCTCATTTTGACTGGTTGCGAGACATTTGTTCTACCTTAAGTAGAAGTTGAATACTGACAAAGACAAATGGGGTGACCTGTTGCTGCAGCTGAATTTAATGAGAAAATCGCTGCCCAGTGCTAGCTGTTGGATCTGCTTAGCTTATTTCTACTGCCTGATCCCTATCAAATGAACTGGGCATTTGTTGTACATAAGAACAAATTGTGAGGGTTGCAGACATTCATTTCTGAGACGAGCAGTACGCTTATCAAGCTGAGGCAATATTGGTGAATGGAATTTCCTTTTTGAAGGACAAATAAAGTTTATCTTATCCTACTTTATCTTATCATAAACTGCTGATATATTATCATCCCTGTTCTTTGACAAGGGCATGCTATAAGTCATTTAAAAAAAAAATAGCAAGAAAACCATTCATGAAACATTTCTGAGCTGTGCCATTATGGTTCTATTGGCGCATATCTTTTTTTAATGACATTATCTGATAGCTCTGATGTTCAGGGATGCTGTCATACATGAAGTGCATTTTGGGACAAGTCAGCTTTGTCCTATGATCATAGATCTGTGTGCTGTGATATGGAGGCAGTTCCTCTGTGGGGTAACGAGGCCATGGAAGTGCCAAAACAAATCAAAATTAAAAATACAAATCTGCATCAGCTCATTACAAGGGTGCAAAATTTCCCTCCAGATTTGACAGCTCTTAAGTTATGTGATACAAAGCATACAAAGTTGCAGAACACTCCTGTTCCAAGGATGGGCTTTAAAACTTGAAACTAAAAGATTTTTTTTTCATCTCTCTACTCCCAAAAATCCCAACAACTATGCACTATCTCTGAACCCTAAGGGAATTGACTCGTGTCATCACTTTAAGCATCCCTGTGAATGATTAGATACAAGAAACAATAGATGAGTGCACTATAATCGACCTATGGCTTATCTTATTCAAGACAGAATGACAGCACATTAAACCAAAGACTACCTTGAGAAGCAAGACTGTAAGCAGAAAAGAAGACAAACTTGTACCACACAAGAAGTATATATACAACAAAGAAAAACAGCAAAAATAACTTCTATACAAAGTAAATTCTTCTTTTTTTTCTTTTCAGTTCTTTTTTTTTCCTTTCCATCAAAATGTGACAAGCGATAAATGTGACAATAAAAAAATTACGGTTCCTGTATAAACTACACGCTTGGCATAGGGGGATAAGGGGAAGGACTGGCGAAATCCCTGAGGGACAGGAATGCATGAACATATTTAGCTCCTCATACCTGGATTGAAAATTATCTCCAGTAACATACACACCTTCCCTTTATGATCAGTACCTATTGCTAGAAGTTAACATAAAGTAACACAACAAAATAAAACAAAGCTCAAAATCATCACGATATATACAAATCAGCAAAGAAAATCAAAATTACAAAAATAAACAAATCAATTGAGGCAAATTATATCATGAAGCAAATTTAGTTATACAGATCATGTACAAAACTGTGACAAAGCCTGAAAAACTAAACATGATCAAAATAAGTTTGCACAGTGTTATTGCTGAAGAACTGCAATGATAAGTTGTAGTGTACTTAGGGATTGTGCTCTTTGAAAAAATGACATGAAACAGCAAAAACAATGATGTGTGGATCTATTTGCCTTTATAAATGTAATGATATGATGGACTAGAAACACGGTGGGCACCGGAAAAGGGGGATCAGTGAAGCTGTCAAGACTGAACTTATTCATGTCGTCATATGTCTTCATAGAGATAGTCTCCACCAGGAGGAAAGATGTATATCACATGTACATATGTCTCCACTTACTGATTTAGCACTGACTGTGCTGGAACTTTTATGCTCCAAGCTGTGCATCAAACAGAATAAATCAGATGTCCAAATCAATTGATATGATACCAAATCATTCACCATTATTTCATAAGAACAAAAACTATAATGCTCCATTCAGTATAGTATTGCTTAACGCTACACTGCTCTGCCGAATTTGTGTCCTGTGCTAAGCATCAACGTTGTGATAATTTGACCCCGCTCCGACAATTGCTATCCCTGCACCTGTACTAAGTTCTGCTCACAGTGAGTGAACCAATCATCACCTGTTGAATTAATTGCCAACCATCCTCTAACTGTCCAATAGACAATCAAAAAGTCAAGTACTCTTCAGTGCTACTATACTGCATTATACATGTAGTTGTTACATGATCAAGCAAATTATATGCCTGATTTTGGGTTCTCATCTCCAGGTCATCTGTCAATCATCAGCATGCAGTATCTATGAAAAGTTTCTGCTCACATATGCAAAATGCAGGTCAGTAGTTGGAACATTGGATCAAATGGAAAAAGAGAGTAATTGGTGATTAGCTGACAATGGACATACAACATAGACTTTTTTGCACACAAGAGGTCACTTTTTGGACATACCTCACACCTTTTTTTCTTCATGCCATTCAGTAAGGAATATGTTTATTTCTGTTCATTCCTAAACACACACTGCTGGTCACCCAAACACGAAACAATTATGGGCATTTAAAATGTAAATCAATTTACATGTGCATGTAATATGATGTTGCATTTTGCACAGAATTCTTGTCATCTAATCTCAGGAATCTCAACTTACTTATTTTAAACAGTTGAACGGCAAAGTGATGAAGTGTTGTGTCTCTTCAAAATGTAAATAGATCTGATTTCTTAATTAATCTCCTGTCATTATATGACCCATAACATCCCACATTTTAATTATACATAATCATGATAATGTTACTGCATACTAATTTATTTTCAGGTGCATGTGTAATGATTAAAAACACATACATGCGACACTACTTTCCACACCGTATTATCAGTTGTCTATATATACTTCCCATTTCTTTGACTTACAATACCATACATTAACTGTAGCACTTTTACACAGTATTTCTATAAGGAGAAACATGCTAACTATGTAATCAAATCTGGTCATATACAAATACAATCATTTACGAATTCTCAAGGAACATCACACATATTTTTTTATACTTAATATGAACTTGATGTTTTTCAGAAATACTGCTAGAATGTTGTTGCTAAATGTTAAATCTCACTGAACATTTGATTGTTAACAATGTTACTGCCATTGTGAAATATCTGAGACATGTACCAAATTTTATCTCTGGCAAACCACCAACTTTGAACTTTCTGCTGGAAAGATAGGTCCTTAATGTTGACCATTTACTGTTTAACAATATAAAAGATGTCAATCTGTCTACATGAAAAATTACAAAAAGTTCCTGGCATGTTCTCTTGCAACACATAAAACTGGAGTATGTCAATGGTAAATAATACCAGATTTGGGGCCAACAGAGAAATTACTGACAGGCAAAAAGTAGGAGATCCTATTAAGTAGGAAATCTGACATCTCTGCAATATGCACCATCATACTTTTACCTTGCCCAAATCACTGTCCAGAAATTATCGAGTGCCACTCAATTATTGCACAACATGTATGCATTGAAAATCAGGATGATGATGATGAAAATGATGAAAGCTGGTGAGTGATGTCAACTTCAAACTTTCAAATTTTTCTTCTAGTCTAGAAATCCTATCAAAAATATTTTTCTGCAACAACCGGGAAGTGTAAGTGCTGGCACAGGGTAAATTTTGTGACTGATCTCACAAATCTCTCAAAAATTTCTCATAAATTTCACACTGAGTGATAAAATTTCATACACAAGAGATATTAGTGAAGGTTATCTTTTTCTACCAATTTCATAAATCACTTATAAATTCACAGTAGACTGCCAAAGGAAAAAAACTCCACATTTGTTTTGTTTGCCTACTAATTTCACAAAAATAAATTCATTTATAAATTGTCAAAAGATAATGGCATAAAACTCCATAAAACATATATATGTAATTTTTCCAACTGTTTTCACAAATCCCTTGCAATAAATTCACTGGCTGCCTACTTCCGACACATTTGCCCTGGACACAAGACATTTGTTCTAGTTCTAATGTGTGTGAAGAACTGATAGATGACCTACTGGAATTTGGAACATATGGAAACCAGCCTGGCTCTAAAGCACAACTCCATGAAATTCAAGAACCTGAAAGCACTGCTAATATGATCCTTCTGAGAGATCTCGGTGGGATGTTTCTGAATCCTTTTCACATATTTAGCAAAATTTTTCAATGTTGTCATGTGTGACTGCGTTTGGAGTCATGTGACTGGCCATGGTCAGGTCGGGTGACTGCACTAGGATCATTATGGGATGAGACCTAATAGCTTCTTCACATTCATTTCTATGAATTCATTAATAGCTGCATTTTAGAACCTTAAAGTCCAAGCTGTGGCCACTGAGAGTTGATTAAATCTACAAAACCTCGTGTGGACCTAAGCTGAGTCACATTGTGATTATCAAGGAGGGTGTCTGAGGAGGGTGTCTGAGGTTTGTTATATTTCTCTTGTGGCAGCAACTGGTTCACTGACTCCATATAAATAAAAGTCATTTATTGTTTTCACAAGCTATCAGTCATTCTGAACAGCAGGCTCCTATCTGTGTCATTTAATCATCATCTATACAGATAACCTCAAGAACATCGTCATCTTCTGGGCTTGGTATGGCTGGCTGAGTTCTTGACCTAGGAGGTACATTTTGTCTCGAAAGGTTTGATTCAGTATTTCCAGGATGTGGCTGGCTGGGAGGCGGTTGACTCTTCAAATGTCCACTTTTCCTCTCAGGCTCTGCTCTGGTCCCTTTCCCTGATGCAAACTTATTTACTTGGAAGTGAGTAGGGCCGGTTGGCTTTGAGTTGGAGTGGGAGTGAGTTTGGTATGGAGACGGTCGATGGTGAATTACTGAGCAAGGTTGACCAGGATCAGATGCTGGTGCACTTAGGTGATGATGATGATGATGGTGATGGTGTTGATGTGGTGGCCGTGCCAATGCTGAGGAGGGTGTCTGAGGTTTATGATGGACACAGTAGCTGTTGTGTGGGGTTGGCTTGCTTGGGATTTTATCACCTGGCTGGCCAGTAGACGAGGACGGTCTGGCTGCCATATGAGGTGAGGGAGTCTGGATCCCTGACCTATTCCCAGATGATGTTGTGGGTAGCAGTTTATTATTTTTGATACTAAAATGATCAAAGTTGGAAAGTTTACCTGCTGAAGAACTGCTGACTGTCAGATTGTTTGAAGTAAAGCTGTTGCTGCTAGCACTGGATGACCGAACATTCCCTGTACTCAAATTACTGACAGTGGACTGTCTTGAGAATGGATTGTTGAACTGATCAATGGGGATGAAGCTGTTAGTTGTTACAGTGTTATGACCCACCCTGTCACTCTCGTCCTTTCTAACATGTGTCATCAGCTGCTTACGTCTGTTGATCTGACCCAAATTCTGTTTGTCCACCACCTTGATTTCCGTCCTTTCTGGGGATCGCTGGGCATGTCCAGTGGTGTAAGCTGATGGTGTCAGGCACATGTGCCGACTGAGATGCTGCATTTGCTTACCCTGAGAAGTTTGGTTCTGTGAGGCAGCGCTCACCTTGGATAGCGGTGTGTAAGACAGTTTGGAGGGCTCATGCCAGCCTGAGAGTGACCTGGCTTTGCCCACAGAGGGGCGAGGAGGAACATGCTGAGAATGTGATAAGTGTTGTGGACCTGCACAGGGACGAGGTGGTGAGGGAGTATGGGAAGGGCGATTGCGGAAAATATTTGGAACATGTGGTGGAGATGGCACGACACGAGGTGCAAAAGATTTCCTGTTTGGAGTTGATGAGTTGGAACGTTCTAAATTCTGAGATGAAAGAGGGCCCATCCGATGACGGGACTTATCACCTTGCTGGTTCGAGGCAAGCCTATTCCTCATCATGTTGTCATTAGTCTTTGCCTGAGCAAATTTTGATTCTGGAATTTCAATCTGTGTAATACAAATATCATCATCATAAATAATCTTTTCTGCAATGGTTATTTTCTTTTCTTCTGTCCAGGATTTGATTTCTGCATCAGTCATGCGTGTCAGTACCACCCGGCACATGGGAAGACACTGCTGCAATTGTCGACTGTGAGCATTCAGGCCTGTCTTCAGATAATGTTTAAACTCAATTCTATCCCCTTTATTGAATTTATACTTGTGCACATATGTGGTTGCTCTTCTTTTCCGGCGGAATGTCACTCTGTAATCATTACCACGAAACCTCAATTTGCTGTATCCATCATCATCCAATTCTGTCCTACAATAAGATTCACTATCCTTGATAATATTCAGACAGCCTTCTCCTTTAATATATTTCCGCACTCGAAAACCTAGTGGTGAACTAACATCTAATGTCAACAGAGATTGTTGCAAAGGATCCCGCCCTTCTTCCAAAGCTTCTTTATCTGCCCATTCATCTTCCACGAAAGAGAAACTCATCCTTCGCCGTGAGGAGAATTCAGAATCTCGACTGAGCTGTGACATGAGTGAACGTGCTGTTCTTGGCGAGACAGAGGTGTGTTTGTCTATTGATTTTGAGTGTGCAGCAACATCCACTGTAATCATTTCACAGTCCAGATCCACCTCTTTTTCTACATTGGCACGAGTCTTATTCATGGCTTGAACATCAGCCAACTTAGCTAGTCCAATCACAGAAATGAAAGCCTGCTGTGTCAAATATGTGTCAGGATGTCTGTAGCCAACTCCAGATTGAGCTTTAGGGCGTCTGACCCACCAAGCCCCCTTTTCAGGCACATCTTTCATTGCATGACACTCCTGTCTCATCAGTCGCCGGAGATTGTGTTTTTCCATTATCTGGTCCATTTTCTTCTGGCTTCTAGTCTTCAAAGTTGGAACGAAAGGGTAAGGGACTGTCGTAGTTTTTCTAACCACACCACTTGACTGTTGAGAGGGTGCTTGTGCTGCTGGAGTTTGTACACATACTGATGGGCTGCTAGAAGTTGACAATGATTGAGTTAAAAAGGCATCATCCAATTTGCTTATGGATGATGATGATGATGATGAGGAGGAGGACAATGAGGAAGATGTTGCTGAACTTATGAGTGGCTGGGGGGGAGGATGGGATGGGCTGTCAGTAAAGGTGGGTGAATGAAGCTGACTTCTGGTATCTACTGCATTGCTTTCCACAGCTGATTTGCTATCAAACTGCAATGTTTTGTTGCTAGCATTGTCGTCAAATCTCTTAATACAGGTATTCTGATGGGTGCTGACTTCATCATGGCTGCTAAACTGCTCCAGGCAAAAACAGCAGACAAAGACTGGGCCTTCACTCTCTGCAACAGAGAAGGATTTACAGAGCTACATGAATCTGGCATGATACTTTTAGTAACAGAGTATGCTATATAGTCAGGTCTAAAGTAACTAGTAAAAGTATTTTTGAGGTGTTTCTGAACACGAACCTCTGAACATGTCCATTATCAAAATCAACAAAACAAATCAAGCTTTAAAATGTTGTAATTATCTCCATTTTCACTAAATATGCAAAAGAGAATGAAATTTGGCGGAAAGGATTAAATTTCAAGACTGAATATGTTGCCAAGACAGCAACATCCTTATCTATCGTCTACACAATATTGAAACTGCTAAGGATTCTTCATCAATAGTTCTAATAAAATGTTGTACAGTGGTCTCCGCCTAAGAACCCGGTTGTTGGGAGACAAAAAAAAAAAAAAAAAAGCGGGTTCTTAGGTGGACGGGTTCTTAGGCGAATTGAAAAGTTACGCAACCCACCTGACCACAGATTGTCTAAACTACTATGATAAGTTGATCGTTACTGTTACTTAAAGATTTATCAATGCGTATAAGTACAGCCTTCTTCCCTATGTGTGTTATGCTTAGATGTAGCAAATTCCTGATTTTTTTTTTTTTAGAGCATAGTTACATCAATACTGCCTAACACTTAAACGCCATGTAAATTTTCATATAACCATATAAAGTTGAAAACATATAGGTGTGCTACCCCGCAGATAATCGCATGAGTGATTCAAGTTTTTACCAGGAGGCTTAACTTACACCTTGTCCACAAAGCCAATCACAAGTGCTGTCCCACGTGTTGTCAAACAAAGAAATGGCTACGGGTTAGTCAACAACATGGCCTGATTACGCAGTCATACATCAACCATCACTTCACTCCTTTGTCTACCTGTTCCCTCCACCGCTGTCTCCATGTCACTGCACAGCTAGCACTGTGCATTTCTCTCAAGTGGACAGTATGATGTGGAATTACACCATAAGTACCTGGGTGTCTTCAAAAAAACATATATGTGGAATTACACCATAAGTACCTGGGTGTCTTGGTCCAACACCGGGCTTTTAGACGGAATTTTGTATTCGGGAGCGTCCAGAGCAGGTTTTTAGAGGAGTAAATTATAGAGGAAAAATTCCATTTCACAGTAGAGGCGGGTTCTTAGGCGCACCGGGCTCTTAGGCGGAGGGTTCTTATGCAGAGACCACTGTATCTTTAATTTCACCCGTCTCAAGGAGGTCAAGCATTATCATGCGCCTTTTTAGTACTAATCAATCATAAAAGGACAGAAGTAATTCACCTGCTGAAGAATCCTCCACTCCATCTTCATAGTCATCTGTCAGCTGAATGATGTCACCTGTGTCCATTGGCTGGTGGAAGAAAAAAAAAGAGGCCGGTCTTAGCTAAAGCACAAAGTTAACAGTCCATAAATGAATCAGTTTCTGAAAGACCCCTAAACTGCTAATAATGAGACATGAACGTCTGATCTTCAAATGTCTGATAATATTCAGTTTGTATCAAGGCCAATTCTATTGACATCAACTGTAGTCTGTGTTAATGTTGAAGACTTCGTCAAGAAAATACAACAGATAGAAAATGAAAGCTACTCAAGTAGGTGAAATATCAGATGGATTTATGATTTCTTGTCCTGCCCTTAAATAATTATCACCTGTTGACTCTTTTGGAGCCAATCTGGACCTCTAATAAGTCTTGATGTGTTCTGTGCTACTGCAGAAATTTTGTTGGATTGTGTCTGACCTATTTACAGATGTTGCTATTCACGGCTGTGCAAGCCTTTCATTTGATGAGACACCACAGAAAAGGATAAGTTCTGCAGGCTCTAGAAATGCCAAACAGTGTCACAAAAAAAAAAACCCAAAAAACTCATGACTGATAAGACAAAGATTCTGGGGTTTTTTTTGCCTTTCTATGCTATGCTTCCTAAATTTTCAAGAGGGCCTTTAATATCTTTCAAAAATACATAAAGATTTTTAGTAAGCACAACTAGGCATGTGTTGAATTTTGAACTTTGGATAGGCAGGGAATTGACTAAAGCTAGAGACAGCTTATTGCTGCCTTTAGTGTGAACAGCACCTACTTTGATCCACACCTCATCATGTTGTGGAATACATGTATTTCCATCATGCCAAGTGAAAGTCTCTTGTTGCTCATCAAGAACCTTAGAGACAAATTTTTGCAGGTTCTTGATTGCAATAAGGAGAGTTTCAATCAGCGTGCCCCTTGAATCTACAAAAGGCTTGGATTTGACAATTACAGGGTCCATCCACCATAAGCCTTTTGTGAGCTGAGCCCTGACTTTTCATTAGCAAGATGAACTCTGCATTCCTTCAAGAACTGCCGCAGCACCTTTTCCGGAGACTATGTCAACTTCACAATTTCCTTCATAGCCAGAGTGAAATTTAGATGTCATTTTAATTTTATATGAAAAGCCCACTTTTTTTTGCATGTGTCATTTTGTGGATAGGCTAGTTCTCTTTAACTTGTGTGAGTGTTGTGTCTGAAGTGCTTTGTGTGATGGTCCTATGAGTTTTTTATTTCAACTTTTGTCAACTCTAGTGATCTCTTTCTAGGTACAGGTGAAGTTATAGTCGCTGAGGTTTTCCACTGTTTTGTGACTTTCATGAGCAAGATTGTCTGACCTCCTGTCTTGCACAGAATTATATTGTGTTTGGAGAGGGTGAAGTTTGTCTGAACAAAATCTGTAAACTGAGCCTCTTCCTCATATGTAATTTCTCTTGGTACTTGTGGTATTTCGGGCGGCTTTCTTTCTTTCTTTATGTATTTATTCATTCACTTAATTATTATTATTTTTTTTTTTTTTCTGTTCGATCAAGTAATTACTGCCACAGTTGAAAGTAAAGAAAGCTAACAAAGAGTATGAATATATACATGTATTAAATAAAAGAGAGAGACAAGGAGGGAAAGAAATAGAGAGATGCTGGGAATAAAATATGATGAGAGAGACGGAGAAAGTATTATAGAGAATGTAACTAAGTTCATGAACAAATGAGTTGAAACTGATGCTCATTTTATTTCTCTGATCTATCCTATTGCTCCAATAGTCCAACATCAAATCCAGTTGTAAGTAAATTTGGACTTTCTGAGAATTCAAGACAGTCCTATCATGATGGAAACCTCATGCATTTTTTTTGTTTAAAGTACCCTCTAAAGAGGTTAATATGGAATTTGCTGGGAGTGGAAAACCTTATGTTTCATTGATTTTACAATACCTGAAAAGACCATTCTGAAACAGTGAATGCAATCCTTGGAGGTTATTTTATTCACAGACATACTTATGCATATATTAAATACTATGTCTGTGGTTGAATTACATTATTATTTACCCTGAAAGATTTGCTGTAAGATAAAGTCAAGTTCTTTCTATAGAGTCCGACTTTTTCATTAAATTTCATCATGTTCATAAATCAGTGTTGTTTTGTACCAGTGATAAATCTGTTCTGTTATGCTCTGACATGTTTAGTTTTGATGGATTTGTTACCGATACTATGTCTAGATCTAGCCTAGATTTATTGTCCATTTCATGCATCACATTGGCAGAACTTCATTGTTTTCAGTTTGAAACTGAAAAAGGCCTCTTGAATTCTCAGTGCTGCCTCTCAAGAGACATGACATGCACAAACTGATTTGGCTGACAGACTGCAATGATTTAAAAGACAGAGGCCAATGCATTCACTGATAATGCGGTTATGTGGCTATATATAGCAATGAATTCGTAATAACCTCACACATACATGTAATATGTGACACCTACTCACAGTATATCATACTCAGATGCAACCACAAGCGATAGGTTGAGGTGTGAAATAGGGGAGGGTAGGTGTGTGATTTCTACACACTTATGCCTCAAGCCTCGCGTTTCTTGTGTAGTGCTGGGCAGTACAACACACCGTGAATAGCGATACAGTAGTCACCATCTAATAACCCGCCTCTCAGGTGACAGAAGATCCGGGTTATTAGGTGAAGCGGGTTATGAGGCGTTTTTCAATGTTGAGGAGATTTTTTTATCATGGATTATCCCCCTTGTCTGTGAAAATATTTTGCATTGATCTGTTTCGTTCACAACAATAGTTTTTTTTTTTTTTTTATTTTTGTTTTTTTTGTTTTTTTTTTGTTTTTATGTTTCACGACTTGAAGAAAGTGACTGAGGTCTGTGCTCTATCAATTCAATGAGGTAAGTGAAATGAAATCTCATCACAGTGAGAATGGTAAGTGAACAGTGTAATCACAAAGAGACAGCGATGGATTGCCGTGGTTATTCAAAGCATTGTGACTAGTCTAGACAACAGGACCAATGAGCAGCGCTTTAGCCTGACTGCACCTAGTTCTCCCGATGAGATAGAATCCCCGCAGTGATTGCATCATAAGACAGGCCAATGCGCGCCCCCTCACCCCCAGCAAGCAGGAATGCTATGTCGTTACCTAATTTATTGATCATCTTGTTACCTATGTCTACACGCACAATAACTCTCGCCTTTGTACCACTAGTTAGTGTGCTGAGTGGACCGTTTGCCACGTAATTCGAATATGATGTGTCAATCATGACGCTGGGGCCCTTTTTTCATTGTTCCTGTGCCCAGTGC
>JBCAUA010042689.1:0-25953 GCA_038406235.1 Peronia verruculata
AAGATCTTGTACTTGATGCAGCCGTACCTATTATGTGATATTTTGGAAAAACTGGGTCCGATAACACCTAATTGTTGTCGACAAACTGAGTAATATCACAGCGATGCGACAGACATAGTAAGGAAAGAAGGACCGTCTAAAGGCGTTCTTCGCAATACCAAGTATGGCTTCACCTGTTGGCGTTAAGGCGTGCGGCGCAGCTGTAGGGTAGACCCTGCGCGCTGCACAAAGGGCGGCCCTAACCAAACAGAGAGCGTCAGCCGTTTTACTATTGGACCCACCGAGGCCAATCTCTACTCCTTTGACCGCAGAGGTCCTGTCTTCTCCACAATAATATAACCCAGTTACATAGGGAATGATCTGAGAAATTTAAAGATTACCACATTTTAAATCAATGCATGTATTTTGGAGTTACCAGTTAAGAGCTGGGTCTAGACGATCTTGAATTTAGCATACGTCCAAATCAAACAAGGGGCATTGATTGTATTTTTATTTAGACGTTTTGACATTCAGAGAGGTAAGGAATATCTGGAGAAATATGGGGACAGGCAACAAGGAGAACTAAACTAAAACTTTTCAAACATATTACGAGCTATTTCGACGATCTAAAGTCCTTTGCCATCTCCTTGCACATTTACAATGTCCAAGATTATATAAAAACGTGCACAAGAAGTGTTTTTGTCTATCTTGATTTATTCCTTTGCAGCCTGTACGTTATTATTTATTTATTTATTTTAAATTTTGTTTTTTACTCACACATTTACAACTGAAATAATCTGACTTTCTCCAGTTTCTCCTGTACTTCTTATGTTTCAAGGCATCCATATTGTTTTCTTCTTTTCTGTCTTACTTCCCCCCCCCCCCCCACCTTCTATTAGTACCTGGCCTAATGTGTGGTAAATTACTGTATAGTCCTATCTTCCTTAGTGCCATTTGCGTATCAGTTGTTACCTTTTTTTCTTATTTACTCTCCCCCTCCCCATAATCGGTTAACACTTGGTCTGCTGTTAGTAGGCTTACTGTTGTAATTTGGATGCCATCAAGATGGTCTGCCACTCACAGCAGTCACAGCCAACAGTCTGATTCCTACGCACCCCGTGTTTTTTAAAAAATTATTTTATGCGCTTATTCCAGCGTCCAGTCCGAGTCCCAGAGTAGAATGGGAGACCCTCGCTTAATTTGGTTCAACGCAGCGGGCGGGATATAAAATACTCAGACATATTAGTAGATCTAGTATGTCTATGGATAACGTGATACATTATAGTATGTCAATGGTGCTTACACAAACAACAGCAGCATGAATATAAACAAAAGAAACTTTGAACTCCGTGTTAAAAAAAAAAAAAAAGCATGTAAAGGAAAAAGCACATCGGCCTAGGGTCGCCGATGGACCCTTTGACTCTGTTCCAAACGATGGCAGACTCTTGTTTACTGTAGATCTCAGAGCTTTTATACTGCTTAAAACTATCTAACGTTGTCAGCTGTCCATTTCACGGCAAAGTGATGCAGATGAATGCTTCAAGTTTATAATTCAACTGACAGCTTGAAAGAAGAACACTCACAGTTTATGAGTATATCTATATGTATGTACTAGCAGTGGCAACATCTATTATTGTGGGGGAGGGGGGGGATGCTGAAGAAGAAAAAAAAAAGGGTTTGCAGATCAATTTTTTTTTTTTTTGTTTCCCACTGGTCAGTAACATCTATGATATTAATAGATCTAGATCTAGAGTCTAGAGTGTAGATCAAGACCTAGATCTAGATCTCGATCTAGGTTACTTTCTCAGAAAGAAATGAATCTTATACGAGGCTGCTTCATCACACACGTCTTCTGTGTGACAGCCCTATTTTGGAAGAGAATTCAACACCAGGGCAAGGAACTATTTTGCTGTTTCAGTGAAAAGATAACTTATATAATAACTTATAATGTCCATTTGGTGTTGTAGATCTAATCTAAGATATGAGAAGACTGGGAAAAGTAAAATGTTTCACCTGGAGCGGAAATGTAGATTTAGAACTAGATCTGGATCTAAACATCTGAATGAAGGAGAGGGATCAAGGAAGGAAAGTATAACAAACAATGAAGTAATGGGTATAGATTTTACATCTTGAGTTGATGTGTTCTGTTGCAGTTTAACTCTTTACTTTGTATCCCTCCATATTTTTCATCAATAAAACAGACGTACTCTTTTCACCATCCCTTTGTTCCATCCCTTATGGACAAGATCAGAGAAGTTCTGCCAATGCTCAGTTGAAATTATAGTCATATTACATAGCTGACACAGTAGAGGAGCTCCGTGGCAAATCTATGATATTATGTGTCTATTCAGAGATAAAACGTTAATGAGAACTGCATGGCCTATGGATCTATATTATAACTTATTGATTTATATTTTGTACGTTTCCATTTCTCTGCTAAGGACTGCTGTGTACCTCCAGTACAGTGATGGAGAAATAATAAACCATCAAATGGTTGTGCATAAGAAAGAGCCACAACGCATCACTAACATCAAGCGGGGCATTGCTTCTGTTCTGCAGCTGAGACCATTTAACAGCTCTCCAGAGTCACAGATACAGGTTTGCTGCATAGTTAGGCCAACACTATGTTATGGAGATGTTGGATCTGATAAAATATCTTTTTGTAGCAAATATAATTGGAGAAATCCTACTCTGATCTTCAGCCAAGATACAAAAAAAAAAATATATATATCATTTATTAGCCTGATCCACGAGCGTTCCATCTGTCATGAGGGCTAATTTGTATAATTTGTAATTGCAACAAGTATAAAGCAAAATTTTTAGACAAATCCTCAACCAAGATGCAAAAATGATGAAATTTGAATTCATTTGTGGTATGGTATAATCTGTTTATCTCATTATGATGTTGAAGATTGAAAATGTCATTTTAATCTTCTGACAGGAGAAGTGAAATCACATTGTTATAGTAACAACTTTAATTCTGAAGAGGATGCATGGTATTTGGATATAGATGTCATTATTCTATCACAGTATGATGTTTTTGGATCCTGCCTGACTCAGTATTCAATGCCATCAAATGCCAAGATGGATGTTGAGACATATCGTGACCTTGTGTCATGCAACCTCACTCACAAACATGTTTACCAAAAGGAATATAACTCATTTATCAAGACACTTATTGGTGGATACAGATTTGGACCCATCACAGAGGTGAGTTGCTAGGTGATCATTTTAAGTTAAAAGTAATAATAATTATTGTTCTGTTGTTACAAACTTCACAACAGGATCCTGGAAATAAACTTGTTCAGTACATTTTTCTCAGAATTGCCTTGCCTATTACAATTTTTAATTTGATCTTGAAAAAATATTTACTGGTCCATCTCTAAGTGGGTAGAGATATCACCAACATTATCTTACATCAATGGGATTTGTACACTCAAATACTGTCAGATACTCTTATGCACAAATTTGTGACATAATTATAGGTATATAAACATGCACAAATTTTATTTTTAGATCATGATGGCCTTGTAAACTATGAAGGAAATAGGTTCTTAAGTAAAATTAAGAATAAGTGCTGAAAAAAATTAAGACATGCTATAAACAGCTTGAACAATGTGAGCACAATGTTGATTAATTACATTACGTCATGTGACGTATATATAGACCTTTCTGATTATTTTGCCTGAATTGAATAGATTTAAATTTCTATGAGAAATAAACCATAGCAAGACCATATAAGTAAGTACAAGCCATAGAGAAAGTGTTCAAGAACCATTTATAACAAATGTTGTGAATTTTGGTTATTGTATAACAGGTAGTATTACAATGTATTATTATTATAATTTTGAAAACAAGGAGATAATATGCATCACAAATTAGTTTCAAAGCTTGTTCATGAGAAAATTTGAAATATATGTTTGCTATTGTTGACAGCACATTACTATATTCTCTATTTTTCCATCCTCTAGTGGATTTCTGATCATTTTCGTTAAATGAAATCTTTATTAGAGAGAATGGAAACAAAATATTATATGAAGCAAAATTTCAAACGTTATTATGTTCCTTCATTTTGTAGGTAAAATACCCATTTGAGTCAGACATAAAATGTCAGTACTCACTGAGTTCAGCCTCTTCAATCAAGTCAGTTCATTGTCTGCAACAGCAAGCTTACCTCTCTGGCAGTGTGGAAGGATTTCCTATGATTACTGTCAGGTAACTGAACAAAATAGAGTTTAATCCTTAGATAATGAATCACAGGCATATAAAATACCCCATAGTGGATTCATAGTGAACAATATTGACAATACAGAATCTTTAAGTCCTGAAACTCTGCAGTTAAGATGGCAGGGTAGGATATAAAATAGAATCAGCTTAATTTCTTGTAACTTTGTAAATTTAAGTACAAAAAAGTCCATGACCTGACTCAAAGTCACCCTCTAGAGTGACAGTGAATTCAAAATTCTAGGTTGGTAATCATTCAGTTGACTGATAATTTAGCACATAGAAAGTTGAGGGACAGATCTTGTAATTGTCTGACCATTTCATATTGACAGCAGTGTCCTCATACTGTCTGTTAGATTGTGTATAAAACTGAGTCACTAAGAGACACTTTAAAAGACTGTGTCCTGAATATTTTCTTCTTTACATTGTTTGTCCACATTTCTAACGTGTAATGTTGAGTGCAATACTCAGATGTCTAATGCTAATATTGACCATAATGTCTTAATGCAATGTTACATTATCACAGTCAGAAGATGGAATTGGTGTCAGAGAAACCCTTGCGCTCTGATGCTTTGCATACCTCATTGAAGGATAGACATTGGGTGGACCTGGCCATGGATGTCATGGCAGAGGAGTCTGTCGAATACAATGCCAAGTATGTGATGGAGGAACTGGAGACAGCATTAATAGACTTCTTGGGTCAAGGAGACCCCAGTGTTTTAGCCAATGATGTTTCCGCTGTCAGGTAATTATGAATGTGCATGTTCTGCTGAGGAGAAATCTGGTGCGAAGGATAGATCAAATAATGAAATTGAATACAATATTGACAGATTTTTAAAGCCAAAGAGACCCCAAAATTTTGCCCAGCTATGTAGCATCTGTCAGATAACATGAATGGGAAAGAAAAATCTCTTAATTGATTCATTAGTAGAAATTAAGTATTGTACAGATAATTTGAATAATACATAGATAAATTGAAAAAAAAAGAAAGTTTTATCAACAGAGCTTGAAAGAATCAGTTTGCCTATTTGTTTCATAGAAGGATTTATCCGTTACAAGGTAGGCAACAAAGAAACAATATAATTATTCTGTTGCTGTCCCATTTTGATCTTGATTCTGATCAATAAGTAAAATGAAATCTCCAGTTTCGAGCAGGTGGTGACTCTAATGCGATACACACCAGAGGACGACTTGAGAGTGGTCAAAGATACAGTCTTCTCTTGTCGTAATTCATCTGAATGTCACCAACATATATCTCACCTGATGGATCCTGAAAACCTGCAGGTAATTAGGCAGTTATGTCTCTCATTGTAATTAGCCACTCCTCGTCATTCCCTACTCCTTATGGAGCACAGGCTCTCAAGCAGTATTTTTTTGTGAGATCCAGGGGAGCCACCCATTTTAGGTTGATGGTCATGGGTTTTGCATACAGGCTCCACCTCCAAATCTATTTTGGACACCCTCGCTGTCTCTTCCTTTCATGGTTCCAATTTTCAGCATGTTGAATTGCATTTACAGGCTTTTTCCATGACATGTCCTAGATCCAGTGTCATTTCTTTTTCCTGATCTTTTCTTCATAGATTCGTGTTTTATTATACTAAATATCATTGCACTTGAAGAAATAATTAAAAAACATTATATGCTTTGGTACATCTGACCACCACTAAATTTCTAAAAAGTTTAGTTTGAAGAACTACATGTCCTTTTTTCAAAACCTATGTAATTGAGAAAGCTTATAGTCTATGGACATATTTGCATCGATCATAAAGAAAATTTGTATAGAAAAGAAAAATGTAAAATTAGTCAGATCTGATATAGTTTAATATAAGTAAATGTATTTTTTTTGTAATGTTTTCCTTTGTCACTTTGTCATCTTATTATTTCCTCAAAGTTTGTTGCCAAAGCTAACTGAAGCAAACATTATGAGATTATAGAGCTAAAATTCCTTGCTCTGAAACGATAATCATTCGTATGTGGGGTAAATGTTTATTTTTCACATTGTAAATTTTTTTTTTATCCTCAAGGCTGTGTATGAGAAGCTGTTTTTTAACAGTCTCATGTCCTGTGGCACAGATGCCTGCATGGTCATCTTCGGTGAATGCATAAAAGACAACCTCATGGCAGACTCTGAGACCAGAAGTGATTTATTCAACATGGGTCTGTACTATCAACCCTCTGTTAAAATGGCCAATATTCTGCTGGTGAGTTTAGGCTTGTCCATTTGTTTTCTGGTCATCTTGTGTGTTTGTTGTGTGAATCATGTTAGTCCACTGTATAGCAAAGACATGAAAATAATGCTCCCTGTATTAGTGCCTGCTCTCATATTCAGGCAGGACTGAATGGCAATATGAAAATCCTAAAGTTCTTAAAGGAGTATATTGGCCAAATGGAAAATGTCATCATTGCTTGTGTAAATAATTGTGTAAAGCATACACAAATATAATATGAGATGCGACACGATGAAATCAGGAGCATATCAAATTTTAAGCATATGGAGAAATTGGTATCACTGTAAAGATTATTCATTTCCCGTTCTGTGTGTGAAAAAGTAATTGTTTTATCTTAAGTAGAGCTTAAGATATTGGCAAATAAAGATGATGGGGATGACCTGTTGCTGCAGCTGAATTTATTGAGAAAATGGCCATTCACTTTTGTAAATCCTGATTAATCCTTGCTAGGCCATGCCACCAAATTACAATTTAAGCGCTTTTATTCAATGTGTCTCAATAAATTGAACACAGAACTGCGTTTTAGATTGATAGAGAGGGTTTGGTGAAGAAAAAAAAAAACACCGTAAAAATTCATTCACTGTTGAAAAACATGTGATTTCTCCGGTCGGCTTGGTTTGACAAGCGCCTGATTTCATCGTGTCGCATCTAATATACAGAGAGTGAGGGAGAGAAAAAAAAGAAAGAGACAAAGTTGCTTACACTTAGTATCATAGACATGTCCATCCATAGCAGTCATAAGAACAATCTCTATGGTCAGCCAAGCGTCATGAGAAAGTTCAAACATTTTAATGAGCCATTTTAGCCATCAACCAAAACATTGTAAAGCAGGAGAGTAAAAAAAAAATTCACAAGTGATTTGAAACATAAGCAAGTGAAAATTCTGAAAATTTCATCATATGATGAAAATCGTCATGAAAAATTTATAATAATCTTTTTGTATCATACAATTCAAACAACAAGTATAATCACAATACTTGTCCTACAGCTATTGTACTTGACAAAGGGAAGCAACCTGTTCTCATTTTCCTTCTGCATTTTTTTTTTCTTCTGTTTACCACCTTCAGAATATTTTGGCATATTTAAAATTATCTTTCATTGTCTTCAAGCCTGTGTTGTGTAAAATGTTTTGCTTTAATTCAGAAAAACATGTTTTTCCACTTTTATTGAAAGAACAAAAACTTTGGCCTCAGTTTTTGAGTAAAATTGATCCCACTGTTATATTGCAAGGGTTTTTGATCATTCAATTTCAGGATTACTGCAAATTGAAAGATTTTCCTGGCTGTTGGTTATCACTGTCAGCAATGATCAGTCGAATTTCCGGGTCAGAAAGAGATGATAAGGTTGGTTTTTCACATGTGTCCTTACATTGGTTGTTTTGCATCAAATATTGAGATAAAATCTTTACAAAGAATTAGTCTGTCTAATCATCAGCTGTGATAACAAAGCAGAGGTCAAGTTGTTTGCCTTATATCATTCTTGCACTTGGATTTGGCTGTGTTTTAAATTGGCAGTGTCATTTTAAATATTATTTTAATAGTAGTTATTGAATGGAGTTATTACATAACAAACCTGTACAATGAAATATATATCATGTAAAATTCAACTGGTGATGAAATATCTTAGAATTCTTCAGTGATGAATCTCAGGGATTGAAGCATTTTGTGAAACATCTGGAAATGATATATATTTTGTAAATGTTTATCTTTCATTATTTTGCCATGGGATAATCTCATATTCTACAGTGAATGTATGGAAATCAGAGAAATTAATCTGAAATAGGAATCACACTGATAAATATGGGAGGATCTGTTCCAGAAGACTGTATTTTGAAGTATTGTGCCAGGTTTGCTTGGATTTGACTGGTTATCAGATGGTAGATACACTAGCGTGAAGAATCCCCCAGCTAGCCTGCAACCAACAACCACAATCTCATGTGCCCAAACTGCTCCAGAGTCCGCAAGTCCAGAATTGGCTTGCAAAGCCACCTGAGAGCATGTCGCTAGATCCAACCTCTTCCCAATGATCTTCACAAATGAAGAAACAGCCACCAGCAGATTGTAGATAGTTTTCATATCACTTTGTTCAGAGATTTTTCAGCATCTTATTATAATACTTAAAAATTTTAGTTTGCATGTCTCCTGAAAACTAAATTTAATATTTTGATTAATTAACAAATGATCGTCCATAAATGGTTCCTGTTTTCACAGTTTGACAACCTTGTCCACGACACAGTCTCCCAGCTTCACAAAATAATCGGTGATAAATGTGAGCAAGATGGGTTGAGCAAACTGAAGCCTCCAAGTAGGACTGGTGCAGAGGAGAAACTGATAACAGCTATCAAGGTGACAATTGTGTGATACATGTTCAAATGCACACATCCAGGTTTTGTTCTGGCATTAAAAGCTGAGGAAGTAGTTTTTCACTGCATGTGTACTGTCCACTAAAATACTTATCTTATGGCTGTTTAGCTTCAGTTGTAGCAGCAGCCTGACAACCTCTTTTCATGCACAGTATTTCAATTCTGGATCAGTAAGTGAGCAATCAAAGTCCTATCAGTATCAAAGATCTCTGTTCTTCCATTGTGGTTGTGGGCATGTCTTCCTAGCTCAGGTTTTTGTGTTTGGCTAATTTAACATAGAGAGATAGATCATCGCAAAATTGTATTTCATAACTCTAGAATTAAATTTGAAATGATCAACAACACATTGATGAAAAATTTACTTAAATTTTGGAAAATTTGGACACTATTTCAACTCAGCAGCAGCCCACACAATAATCAACACTTATACACAAAAACACAAAGGGAGAATTGATATGGCAGTCACAGAGAGGGTAGCAGTAAGCTTAAAAGAGAAACAAAAAATGAATAATAAATTTTAGGAAATTTCATATGATTTACTTGAATCTTCTTATTCTCTTGTCACCTAACATGGAAATATGACGTTCCATCAGCTTGTAAATTTCTGTCTGATTCTTCCAGTTATTAATGTGACACATCTACCTCAGGAGGTGGAAAGGTTTATTAAGACCATAAGTTATTAATCATAGTTCTGAACATTATCTGTTATCTTTTTGAAGGCCATCAGCAACATTGGAGCCACAGTGAACAGATACTATATCAGCATGTCAGATGATGATGGCGAATCTCTCATACAGACACTACTGGCTTGCTTGAAAAATGACCAGCTGAACATCATAGTGGCAAGGAGTGCAGGAAAGGTGAGTTCTGTTGTAGAAAATTAAATGCTCATTCATAAAAGTGACACAATTTGATTTTTTTTTATGCATAACAGGTATGCGTATGTCTTGTATGCGTCTACATTAAATTAAATGAAAATGCATTTGAATATAAACAGAGAGTAGATGAACATTTTCTATTGAATAAATGTGCATCATATCTAGTTTAAGGAATTTCTAAATTTGAAGTCAACACTTTTTAAGAACTTGTTAATAGAAATCAAAGTAGAAATGATTTAGGAGAGCATGGCTGAGTCACTCAGTGCGGCGGCTAGCACTGAGCCTTGTGATGCTAACAGATGAGAT
The DNA here is from genome assembly GCA_038406235.1 of Peronia verruculata. Classification (NCBI taxonomy): domain Eukaryota; kingdom Metazoa; phylum Mollusca; class Gastropoda; order Systellommatophora; family Onchidiidae; genus Peronia; species Peronia verruculata. The sequence continues at coordinate 9,978 of JBCAUA010042689.1, forward strand.
GAAGTGAGTCAACAATTACTCCTCCCACAATTTTCTCCCTTTGCATTACTTGTTCGCTCCGACACAACTCTTTAATTATCCACCAAGCTTACCTTTAGTTGACCATGAATTTTTTTATTGAAAAGTTTATAGAAAGAAAGTGACATAGAATCCAAAAGAAAAGGCACTGTTCTGTATCGTTGATTATATTGGCAATATAGATAATAATTGTGATTAATAAAAAAGTGATTACCTTAAATTGTTCATACATTTAAAATCTGATAAAATTTATACTATTCCAGGCTCTGAGTGCAGTGATGCTAGAATCAAGCACTTCATCTGAAATATTAAAGATTGTGGAAGATGATTCAAGACCAGTGGCACTGCGAGCTGCCATGTTTGACGTCCTCCTTTTCCATGGTACATCTAGCACTGTCAGGTCGCTGCTAAATGTCATGTTCAATACACACCTGGAGAACATGCAGACCTACATTGTGACAAAAATCTCCAGCATTCTTGAAGACATGGACCCTCAGCAGGAAAGGTTAGCTGATCTATTGCAGTCATTAGTCTTTATTATGTTATATTTATTTTAGTCTGCACAAGAGTGAATCATTTATAAATTCTTTTTTTGACCATAGCAAGATCATTAAAAAGTACTGCAATTTCAAATTCTCTACTTTAACTTAAATTCAAGTTTACAAAATAGCAGTTTATACCATGTTATCACACCATAGGAGATTTCAAAAGGAATTCCACTGCCAGTAGGGGAGTGAATCCTTATCCAGTTCAATCCTTTTCTACTATTGGGATGAATGAACTTATTTCACTTATTTCAGAGGAGAGGCTTAGTAAGTTCTCAGCTTTCTGAAGTTCTTTCGGTATGTTTTAGAATAAAGGCATTTAAATACAAATGCAAAGACAAATGCTCTGTTTGTCCACCAGGATACATGTTGAGACTAGTCTAATATATGCAGGGAAAGCATACCAAAAAAAAAAAAAAAGTTAATGTATGCAATATAATCATACATTTATATTTCTATACACAGATGAATAAAACACATCCATCCACCCATCCATCCATCCATCTATTCATCCATCCATCCATCCATTCATCCATCCATCCATCCATCCATCCATCCATCCATCCATTCATCTATCCATCTATACATACATACATACATACATACATACATACATACATACATACATACATACATACATACATACATCCATACATACATCCACCCACCCATCCATCTATCCATCTGTCCATCCATCCATCCATCCACCCTCCATCCATCCATCCATCCATCATCCATCCATCCATCCATCCAGCAATCCATCCATCCACCTATTCATCCATCCACCCACCCATCCATCCACCCACCCATCGATCCATCCATCCATCCATCCATCCATCCATCCATCATCCATCCATCCATCCATCCATCCATCCATCCTCACATTTGTGAATCTGTTTCAGCCTGAGAGGAATGCTGAGAGAGATGACGAAGGACATGGTTCTCCCTCAACTGGGTGACAACATTCTGTCCAAATCCAGCTACAGCCAATACACGCGTCACTTTGTCCTACCCCTCACCTCTGTCCACCTGGGAGGTTATGTCAGCATCAACCTGATCTACACCCCAACAAGTAACATTTTCCACAGTCTCACCGTGAAAGCCGGCCATGTTGTTGATGATGAAATGTCACACCTGTTTGAGATCACTCTTGATCTGGAAGGTATAGGATCAACTTTAATGAAAGAATAAAATTATTCCGACCAAGCGAAATGCTGAAAATTCCCATCTAATTTTAGTAGGGGGGATACAACACTCCAAACTGTTCACTGTCACTGACATAGAAAACACATGAAATGTGTATGGGGATTTGAAGGTTTTTGTTCATGAAATATGAAATATTGTATCCATCTCACTCCTGTTAATATTTTACTTCTTTAACCACCTCATAGCTATCCATAGTAGAAATTATGTCCACAAATCAGTGTTCCGTTAAATGCCTGTCCCGGATTAAAGTCCGCGGGTTCAGGACTTGGTCTTTCAACCTCGTGGGTGGAGGTTATCTCGATTAAATCAGTGTCTTATGTGCAGGAAAATTTATATGGTACGTCCACGGCCACCCCTACCACCAGTCATCCCTTCTACCACCTTTGATTCAATGCTCTGTCCACTGACTAGATGATCACTATGTGCAGAGTCTTCTTTAGATCCACAAGCTAATGATGTATGGATTAGATAGTGATAGGAGCCACAATCAAGTGTATAATCTGTTTCTTTATGTAGCATTAAATATCAGTTGATACCTGTAATATCTTATAGGAAAGGACCGGTGCTTGTTGGCTAGTGACTAAAGGGTGAGACTGAGTGCAAATGGTGGAAAGTAGTGAACAGAGTGAATGAGACTGACCTTTCATCGTTTTTTTGCATAGAACTTTCGAATTAGCTTAGCTGTGAATAAATCTGGGCATTTGCATAAGAAGTAAATCATTGTTTTTACTCGTTCCATCCCATTTATGATGGTGCGTAGAAATGTCACTTTTGATGTGAAATAAATCCATTTGCAGTAGTTCCTTAAAAATTGTAAACATCCGTCAGTTTGTTGAAATTCTTTGTTTACCTAAGTAATAATTATTGTCTTGTTTATATGCCATTTTCTCACAGTTATTGATTTTATGCAGGCACCAATGTGCATTTCTGACTCACTGCTGCAGTTTAAATATCCTATGATTTGTATTTTAAATAACTGCTGTAATATTTGGTGAACAGACTGTTGCTTGTTTTAGTTGTACGGTTTATTGAAAATCTGATGGATTACTTTAAACTGAAAATGTATGTGTATCTAAAAATCCTGTATGTAGTTGTATTTGAGAGTCTTTATAGCCGACAACAGTGAGATTCAGGGGATATTATAGAGTTCTAGAGATCTGTCTGAACCCAGAATGGACAAGAGGAGCCACATTCATTAATAAAAGTGTACAAAATCAGTAATTTTCTGGTATATGTGTGCTGTTTTGACAGGATGGGATACATTGCTTGAGCTGATGAAGAAGAAAAAACAGACCACTTCAGAAACAGCTGACAGTGAACAGCCAAGCCCTCTAGAAATCTTAGACCTCTTGCAGAAGTTTATCCAGAAAACAGCACAAGAGGAGGCCCCAATGTTTGCCCATTACAGTGAAAAAGTGAAGCAGGCACTGACTGATATTTTCCGTTTGGCAAACATGAAGAAAGCAACTTTCCCACATGCCTACCTCTCATTTAAATTCCTGGGTAAGAAGATTCAAGCTAAAAAGAGATCTCAAAAATCTCTTTTATTTCAATGTCCGTAATGATAACAATAACAGTGTTTCTTTGTGGCCCTGCAGAAAACCAAGCAGGTTAAAAAATTTGGTAAATTCCATCACTTTATTCAATGTTTAACTTATCAGTTCTCCACATTGTTATTTGTTATTTTTAGTGTTTTTTACCTAGTTACCAGTTGACATCCCTTTCTTAAAATTTAAGACATTTCTATAAAAATAGTGATGATATTGATGATTATGATGACATTCCCCAAATTCTGTTCATTATTTGTTCCTGCACATTTATGGTGTCTTGTCTTGATGTATTTAGGTAATAGCCTTTTGATAGTACATCTTGAAATTCAGAACATTTACTTTAAAATTATGATGATGATGATGATGATTGTGATTATTGCCCTGACAAAGAGCCAAGTGGGCTTGAAAATTTGGCAGAGATTTACCATCACAGTCAAGTTACAGATTTCTGTGTTATTTGTTTTTCTTGAATTGTTTTGCTAGTTGCCGGTCTGACGGTTCTATTGTATTTTTATAAAATGATGATGATTGTGATGATGATCTCAACATTTTCAGCAATTTCAGCTTGTTGATTGTCCTTGTTTGTTATTTGTGTGTTTTAATGTATTAGAGTAGTTGAGTTGCTTGTCAGCCATGAAATTCAAGATATTTATATAAAATGATGTTACCCAAATGAAGAACCTATAGGCTAGAACCTTTGGCCAGTAACATCACCCCATTCAGTTTTTTAACCTGTTGAATTCTGCAAAATATTGTTTGTCTCTTCTGGTGTATTGAGTTAGTTGCCCCTGGACAGTCTGCCTTAAATTGTAAGAGATTTGTATAACATGATCTCGTCAATGAGATTATTGCCCCGATGAAGAGCTAAACGGGCTCGAAAATTTAGCTAGCGACATTAGTTTCTTTTATTAACTCAGTTCAAAATTCTTCATATTTTTTTCCATTTTTTTTATGTATTTGATTAGTTGCTGATGGACAGTCATCTTATTTTAAGATAATTATTAAAAACAGTGATGAAAAAGGATCAATTTGGTTTGAAAATTTGGCTTCCAGTTTGAACATCAAGAAGTTATTTATATGTGTTATTTGATTTGTTAATTTTTTAAAATTGTTTAGTTAGTTGCTGGCTGGACAGTCTTTTTCTATTTTACAAAATGATGATGATGATAATGATGAAGTATAATGATAGTGATGTATGTGGTTGAGACAAATTTTTAAAATTATGTATATAATTTCAAGTTCTATTATATGTGCATGTAAATAATTATGCTGAATCATATTGTAAATAAAGTTTATCTAGTTTGAGTACTATATGTAAAATGTTGTCATATCAGATGATGGCAAAAAAAAAAAAAAAGAAGCAAATATCTAATATTTTAAATGGTAATAATATGTTTCAGCTTTATGAGACAAAAGTAAAGGAAATATGACAGAATAGTAACTACCCCCTCTGTTTCTCCAGGATATGAGATGGGCTTCTACTCCTCTGATGCCATGCTGATGTGGCTCAAACAATTGCAGGCCAAAAATAATTTCCCCAAACAGCTGATGCAGACCTTGTCCAAGGGAGTGGAGAGTGCACTTTTGAGAGCTTTCCGACTGTTTGACATACAGAAGGTGTGACCTAAAGTGTCCTGGTTATTCACTGATTTCTGTTGCATGTTTTTGAATGGATGCTAGGAATGCGTCAATTTTAAGGGGGAGGGTGCGGGTCCTGAGTGTGATTTTTCTAATGTTTGGACTAGGGATTTTTTAAGCTTCAAATTCAGATTCAGCTTGTCCAAATTGGAGGAAAAGTGGAAAAGAAATTTGTTTTGCATCTGGTTGCTATGACAGAGCTGCCATATTGGATTTTGTGTTTTAAAAATTAGCTATTTTCAAAAGCCTAAGGCTCCAAGAGTATTGAATGGAATTGTGGGAAATTTTGCACATGAATAATATAATCCTATCTGAAGGACAGAATGCATGTGGTTTTTGTTTATATGTCCAGAATATTTTTATAAATTTTTTAAATATGTATATGGACAGATGTAAATTTTGCACATGAATAATATAATCCTATCGAAAGGACAAAATGCTTTCTCTTTTTTTTTGTTTGTTTATATGTCATGGGATATTTTTTTATAAATGTTTTAAATATGTATATGGACGGATGTAAATTTTTTGCAATTTTCCACCAAATATCCAATTTTACTTCAGAAATGGTAAAGAAATTGAGAAAAAGTGATGCATTTTATCAAAACACATGCTATAGAGACTGTATATTCCAAATTTGAAGGCAGTTGGTTGAGAAAAAAAAAATAAAAAAGCCTTATGGAAAGAAGTAAAGAAATCATAGATATTGAGAAAATCACAGTTGAATTTTCATGATCTCTCTAAACAGTCATTTGGTGGGGTGGTGTTGGTGCCATTTTGGGGCACAAAGCATATGTTTCTAGCCCCAATCCGCTGTTTTTCTGGTATGAGAAGAGTTCAAAGTGTGTAAAAATAGGAAAACCCCATTTTTGATATGTTAGTCCCAAAATCTTATTTTCAGGACTCACACCCCCCTCCCTCCCCCGTTTAACGTTTGAACTGACTTCTTATGCCTTAAATACTTTCTTTCTGATTGATTGATTGATTCATTCATTCATTCATCGTTTTTCATTCTGAAGGCTTTACTTGCAGCATGAATTTGCAGTGCCTTTCTCATTTTTATCCATCTGATTTATGAGAGTTTCTCCTCTTGCCTGTCAGTTGCTTAACCCTGTAAATGCTAGTGTCTCTTCCTCTCTCTTGTGTGAAAATCTATCTTCTATTTGACCAGTCAGACCAAATGTTCTTCATTCTAGGTGATTTTAAAATTTAGCTGAGAAAGTCGCAGTGATCAGTATCCAGGTTTAAATTAGTTTCCCAGTGTGTGATATCTGTGTTCTCAGCAATGCAAAAGTTGACAAAGGTCATGGTTTGAAGTTTCACTTTGATTGGTAATGTTAATGGAGGTTTTTTTTTCAAATGTGCTTGCATTGCATTTCAGACATTACCTACTGCAGCTGGTCTCCCACTGGCCATTGAAGTGGACACCACAATTGTGACCAAAGCTCTGGTCAATCTTAAAACTGATCTGATGGGATATATGAAGCAAAAACAACATACAGTAACATATGTTGTCCTCAAACCAAGGTAATTTTCTTTTTTTTTTTCCTTTTCTTCTTCCTTTCCTTTTTATTTTCTTTTTCTATTCTATACTGTCAATCCTTCATTGTTATTTTCATTTGTAGATTTAGCATTAAGGATAGGAAAAACAACATTAGAAATGGCATGGATGGGTGATCAGAAAAAATCATTTCAAATGTCTACCAAGTAGGCATTGTTGAAAAATGACTCAAGTGGGTTATAAAAGAGTATGGATCTCCTATCCTGCTGTTGGTGAGGTCAAGGATGGGAACATCAAAATTAGAGATGATATGGATAGCTACATCAGAAAAAGTCTTTTCTTATGCCTAACCAGTAGATAATGTCAAAAGCTGACCCAAGAGGGTTATGAAAGAACACACATCTCCTGTCTTGCTGTTGGTGAGATCAAAGATAGAAACATCAAAATTAGAAATGGTAAGGATGGCTTTATCAGAGAAACAGAGAAAATCATTTCGAATGTCAGACCAGTAGACACTGCTGAAAGATGACCCAAGTGGGTTATGAAAGAACGTAATGTAAAGGCCTTATAAACATATCGTCCATTCGGCATTACATTTTATCTTTAGACATTTTGATCAGCTTTTTAGTGTGTAAATGTGCCCACCATGTCATGCACTATATAGCGGCCATTAGGTGATGTGCTATTTAATTCCAACACAACAACAACAATAACGTAAAGGCCTGCTCTGAAGTGATTATGACATTTGGTTACCAGTGTCAAGAGTGTGGTATATGTCAGGAAGGGGAGGGGAAGGGGATGCAGAGATAGAGACAAATGATCTTTTAGAATGATAGATATATATATGGATAAGATGTTGAGGTGACATACATATTGATGTTCACTCAGAAGGATGGAAATAGTAACTGAGATATTTGCCCTTGAGAGGAAATCCTGATCAGCTCAAACTGTCTCTTTTTGCTTTGCTTTATTCGTTCAGTTAATTACTATTCTGGATCTTGTTAGCCGTTTTAAATCTTTTGAAATTTAGGATAATGATACCTTTCTTTGATGTGGTGAATGACTGAATTTGGTCTGTTTTCTCATTTCATTTTCTATCCAGCATGTCAGCTGCATTTAAAGCTCAGATGTCTGTATCTGTCGGAGACTACGCATCAGCAGGAATTGGAATGAACGTTGTGGGTGTGGCACAGAGCAGTTGGACAGGTGTGGTCAAGTATCTACCTCCACAGCCCTCGGGCCAGGGAGGGCATGACCTCCAGGTGATCAGAAATCTGGGTCAGGAAGTATTCAAGCCTTTGAGCATTAAGTGAGTTGCTACTTATAAATTTTTAGTCTTTGTTCTTTGCATTTGTTGTCAGTATATTGGCCTGAAATATTTAAAATACTTTATTGATTTCTCTCTCTATACCGCCCTTTTACTATGCACTGAATCAACAAAGAGTGGGAAACAGACAGGAAGCAAGAATGGAAATCAGGGGAAAAAAAAGAAAGAGATCTCAACAGAGGGAAAGAGACATGTTAAAGTCTCTAGATCTTGTGTCCAGAGCAAATGAGTCAGAAGTTACTCCAGACAATCACAAGTTATGGCCGTTTTTAACTAGTCTCCGACTCACATACCAAATTTTTCTTCTCAGGTTAGAAAAGGTTGAATTTTTGTTCTGTGGAAAACAATAAAAAAAATTTTGATATCTCAGTCGGAAAATAGTTAAAAATGGCCGTCTTGAAATCTCCCCGATTGACGTCCAGCTCATTTGACCTGGGCACGAGACATATGTGTGAACTATCATCATGAAAATTTCAATAGAACATTGTCAGAACTATTTTGTCCATGTATGTTTATCTCGTGAAAAAAAAAAAAAAAAAGATTGATTTACACTTGTTGGTGGTTTAAAAAATTTGCTGTGAATGAACTGTTCAGAATACGTTTGGATTGTTTTGGTATTTCAGTGTTTGTCTAACTGGTTGAACTTCCTAGCAGTTTCTGAATTTCTGATTTAAAAAAACAAAGTTAAAAGAAGAAGCAAAAAATACAGAAGTAAGAAAATAAGAATTTGATAATAGAGAATGTGAAATATCATACTAGTTCTTTGCATCACTAGCTTTTAACTGCTCAGTTTGAAGGTCCAGAGTTAGATAACTGGACCGTTATGTCAGTGTTCCCCACCAGTCTGTCTTTACATATCATTGCCCATAAGTAATACAAATTATGTTTATAATCAAATTGTACGCCTCATTGATATACAGAAGTACCCATAAGTAACCTAAAAACTTGTTTTTTTAAGAGTAAAAATAGAACTGATAAATACATTTTATTTATTAAGTAACCACACTGTTTTGCACTGTTCTGATAAAGGTAACAAGTTGTTATATTATTGATTGACAATTATAAGCATTCATTGTACTGTGTTATCTAACGATTGAATTGTGTTCGCAATCTCATTATAAATATGAACTCATTTCAGTGTCATTTTGTCTCAGGTAATTTTTCAGAAAATAAGAGGAAGTGTAAGGCTACTTTTGGTCATCTGCATGCTTCATTTTTTTCAGGAGCAAAGTTTACCTGCTCCACAATAATGGTGAGGTGATTGCTCTGCAGTCCAGCCCAGATGCGAACATGGCCAAATGTTTGCCAGAGACATACAGCCACATCCTAGGACACAGCATCTGCCTCTCAGGGACATACGTCACATCCACTTTGCTGAGGCCTGATATCCTGGTACCTCTTGTCGGCCCTTTCAACTATCAACTGACAATCAGTCCCACAGACAAGTAAGACATCCAATTAACATAAACTGTATTTTCATTCAACAAAATTATTTTATTTTGCTAAGTACACCAGGTATAAACAAGCGTTGTAGAGAAGAACCAACAAAAAAATTTTGCTCTTTTTTGGTTTGAAATAAAGGCAACAAAAGATTGTGAACAAAAAATATGGCAATAAAAAAAAAAAAAAAGAATCACTATAAATAACAAAATAAAACAGAAATTTATTACAAAATTGATTTTTCTTAATTTTCTGTATTGCAAGTTGCAAGTAAATAGAGCAAAAATATGTTTTTCACTTTGCAGTGCTTGCTTTCTTGTTTTGTTTTTGTTTTTTTACTTTATTTACTTATATAGAAGAAATAGTTTGGCTGACTGAAAATGTAGCTCATTCAAAATAATATTAGACATGTGAAGCTGTGACAAGAAGTCCTAAATTGTTATCAGTTGTTCATATCAGTCACTTTTTATTTTTGTTGATATCTCCTTTTCTTACTCGCCAGAGGAATATTTGTATACTTTTGGGACTTGCTTGATTTTGTTTGTTGGAGATGTTCCTTATTCAGGTGTTTTAAGTGGAACTAATCAAATCTGTTGTCTGTAGGCATGCATGGATACACATGATTATATATTTAATTCTCCAGAGACTTACTGTTTTGAAATGAAAGTGTTGTTTTTTTTTTCTTTCTGCTCTCTCCAGGGATTTAAAGCATTTTCAACTCCACCTGAACTCAAAGAGAAAATTTAGTAAACAAACCGGACCTCATGGGTTTGAAATAGACTTTGAGTTTGAAGGTCCAGGTAAGTACAATATGATCAGAAGCAGATATGAGGTTAAATACTTGGTACGGTTCTTGGTGTATTCATTGATGATATCTGGCATCAAATTTTTGTTGCTTGTACTTTGAAAATCATAAAACAACAAATCTTTCATTCTCCTCATAACTTGACACTGACGAAAAAATAAATAAACAAAACTTTTAAAGTGTGCAGAAATAATTTGAAGAAATGGTCCAAGGAAATGGTTTGAGAAATTGAAATCAAGTTTGTTGATTTGAGAGAGTTAATTTTTCAAGCCATGAAGTCAGAATGCATTAATAAAAAATGTGAAAAAAAAATTGTACAAATATTTATAATGTAGTTATGTACAGTTTAGTGGTACAAAACTGAGTGCGGGAGAAAGTGAATTACTTCCCTGACTTTTAGAACATGTTGCATTTATATATAATTGCTGGCTGTTTAGGCGGGCAAACTAATTTGATTTCATTTTGAGGAATATGAATACTGATTTTGACAAATATAACTGCAGATTTTCCAACAATCACTTGTGTATATTTAATCACATGGTAGTAGGTGTTTGTTGTTTTCTAGCATTTCTTCATTTTCAAAGACAGATACAGAAATCAGGAATGTCTGGAATTAATGGATCTATATCTTATCCACCCAGTTATTTTTATATGCTGTCATGATTTGCACATTTTTCCACAGGCTCTGATCTTTCCAGACAAATTGCGGTATCAGTAGAAAAAGATACATCCCTTGGTTCTCTCAAGGCCAGCTGTAACATTCCTGATGCTGGCATCCAGTACAATTTTGACAGGACAGCCTTTGCCAACAGCACACATCATCATGCTGAGTGGGCCTCTGTTCTGTCTCAATATGGCAAGCCATTGAATTCTCTTATACTGAAGGTGCAGTTTGATTTCTATTATGTGGAATGCATGCCTTTGCAATTCTAAATCAAATTTTGAATGATGTGATGTGTAATTTTTCCTTCCCACAGGAGATTGCAACAAGTAGTGAAAGAAGATTTTGATAAATTGGGACATTATTATTTAATCCAAGCTGGATTTGATGAAGATCATTTTGGTGATGACCTGACAATTTTTTTTTTTCTGTCCGAGCTATTTTTGGAAAGTTGTTTTTCTAATGAATTGGTGAACTCTGCCTTTTACTCTCTTCTATGAACTTTGCCAAACTAAAGTATATTTAAAGCCAGTTGAACAGTTTTTGAACAAACACATTACTTATGTCAATGCATGGTAGTGATGCAATACCCTGTTACAGAAGTGAAGGCTGCCCATTCATTGGTGAAAAATCAGAATGTCAGTTAAGGCACCTCAGTCCTGTTTGGCCAATAGCAATCGCTGATTGTTCTGCCTTTCAAAAAATGTGTATATTCAGTGTGAGAATGTGAAATGTTTTTATTTCCATATGTTTTGCGCCCAGGGCAAATGAGTCGCAAGTCGCGCCAGGTGAGTTCGAGTCACTGCTGTTTTTTACCGTTTTTCACTTTTTTCCAACTATGATACCAAAATATTTCTTTTTGTTTCAGATTAAAAAAAGGTTAAATTGACGTTCTGAGAAAAAAAACAAATTTAGTATCTTTGTTGGAAAGTAGTTAAAAACGACCAAAGACAGCTGTTTATCTTCGTTGCCCGGGGCGACTTCCGATTCATTTGCTCTGGTTGCAAGTCATATGTTTATTTGTTATCGAGTGATGCAGTATTTCCTCCCTGTAATGTTGATCTTGTTAAAATTTCTTCCAGAAAAAAGGCCACCATATTCCATCAACAGTTTCAGTGCCAGGCCACCAGCCAATGAAATATGAGAAGACAGAGAAAAACATTCATCTGAATATCTCATTTGGTTCGTTGTCCGTCGACTACAGCTTCAAGACTGAACAACCGCTACCTACATATAAGACCAGGGATGTACAGTTAGTTTACTATTGGTATGTACACTGTCAACAAAAGTCATTGATATAATTCTTGCTTTTTTGCTCCTAGGTTTTCAATAACTAAAATTAAATTCTGTTTGTTTGTTTGTTTTGTTTTGTTTTTGTTTTTTGTGCAGTATTTGCTATGATTCAGCCCATCATCTCATTTCAGTTTTGTGTTGAGGATGTATTAACTGAGTGTAGTCTTCAAGTTTGCTTCAATGCAAAGTCAGACTGTGATTACCCTAGCTATAGTGACGGTATACTATACAATGAAATTGTCTCTTTGATTGCAGAAGGAGAGATGTTTAAACTTTCCTTGTTTGTCACCACTAACAGAGTTCTCTAGCCTGTGAACACGGAGAACTTTGATCATGAGAGGTTTTGAGTATGTCTCAACAGTGACAAATTTTACATAAAAAATCTGAAAATCCAATATATTGAATACATATATAAATCTATGTACATAACATGTTGTCAATGTTTAAAAACATGAATTTAATTCCAAACTGCACACTTTCATCATATGTCTGTTTTTCCGAGAACTCTATACAAATTAATTCAAAATTGTTGGGTTGTTTTTTTTGTTAAATATGTGTTAACATCTCAGAATTCCTTTCCAGTTCCAAGGAGTTTTTCCATAGATATTGAAAACTCTGTCTTATTTTTATCCCATCAAAATGTTTTATTTCTGTTCTGCCTTCGACTGACACTGTTATCAACTGCTACAGAATACTTTTGTTAGAATGTTCTAAGTAGCTTCATTGTCTCAACAGTGTATTACAGTGATTTGTTTTATATCTGTATTCTTCAAGTGTGACTCTTCTTGTGTAAGTGTTACTTACTTGTTTTATCCTGCAACCTTTATGAATATTATATGTGCATTAAAGACATAACATCACAGTGTTCTTTGGCATGAAATGTAATATTGTTTACCTTGGTAATTGTTTCTGCACCACAATTACATGTATTTCATTTTCCGTTCCTTTTATTTTCCATCACCTGCTCAACAGTGAGCCACACCTCCGCCTGCTGTACGGCCTCCATCCACAGCCCATGCAGGCAGCTGCACAAGGTCATAGGTCAACTTTCTCCTACCGTCAGGAGAGCAATGACTCCAACACTTCATTTGCCGACACTTGGAAAGGTTTCTACAAGGTTGTGATGCTCTACCCAGGTAAACAAAAGGATGGTTATGGTTTTTATAAGCTTTTCAACCTCCTGTAGTGGTGGTTATCTCAGCTGTCCACAACCGTGGTCAAAAAATAACATAACACAATAACACTATTGTGTTATGTGGATTGTTATCATCTAAAAACCAGGCTAAAACAAAAGGATCATATTATATGAAGCAAGATTTAAATAAAACTAGAAGAGAATCCACAACCTTCATGGGAGATTATTTAAATATAGGTCAAACTGACCCCGCCTTGTGACACAAGGTGTATTGCAAGCATACTCACCTCAATGTTGGTATTTTGGGTGATTTATGTGGACGTTTCTCCAAGAAAACATGTTTAGTATTTTGAACGCGTCAGTCCATCCAATGTAAAATTTCTCGTGTGTTTACTGTCCAATTACTATCACGTTTTAGAGTTACGTTAAATGCAGTTAGTTTTTTTTTTTTCAGCTTTATGTAAGTAGAAACACTGATCTTTGTGCAATGATGTTGTGTGCTGCATTTCATATGGACACATTCAGCAGTTTTCGAGTCCATAAGTCTTTTATGGGTTTTCTTGCTGATTTACAGAGAACATTTTTGATATTATGTATTTCATTCGCTACACATAGTGCTCTTTCATGTATATATTTTTTTTCACATACTATATGCTTTGTAGAAATGATATTTTTATGATTTAATTTTGCTTTCAGAAGTAGTAGATGAGAACTGTCTATAGTTTGTAGGATTGCATCCCTAAATTGTGTTTGAAAGTAGCGCTTAGAGCATTCACAGTTTAATTTTACTTTAATTGTTTATGTCATTTGAAACCAACGTTTTGCTCTCATGAAGATAAAACTTTGACAGAAATGGATTTCATTCCTTGCAGGCCACAATATCACCCAGCTGACTGATATGGTAGCGGATCTTACTGGAGCTCACAGACTGACAGATATTCTGTGGACCTACGAAGACAAAACGGTAAGAGGGTCAACAGTGATATAACTCCTCTGCTCTCCAGAACTGGATATCACTCCCAGTCTCTACAACTCTTTTGCTCTCCAGAACAGTAGGACTGCAGCTCATTTATGCATCGGCCATCCTGCCCACCAGGGACATAGCGAAGCATACTGCTAATACAAAGCTTATCATGACCATCCTCTCCTTGCCAATACTGTGCTATAGAAAGGTTTTCTTGCCAATATCATACTATATAGAGGTTTTCTTGCCAATACTGTGCTATAGAAAGGTTTTCTTGCCACTATCATACTATAGAGAGATTGTCTTGCCAATACTGTGCTATAGCAAAGCTTTCTTGCCAATATCATACTATATTGAGGTTTTCTTGCCAATACTGTGCTATAGAAAGGTTTTCTTGCCAATATAATATAGAGAGGTTTTCTTGCCAATGTTGTGCTATAGAAAGTTTTCTTGCCAATGTCATACTATAGAGAGATTTTCTTGCCACTATCATACTATAGAGAGGTTTTCTTGCCATTACTGTTCTATAGAGAGGTTTTCTTGCCAACATCATACTATAGAGAGGTCCAATATAGATCTAATTAGAGGTTTCCTTGCCACTATCACAAAAGTTTTGAAAATGAATCATGCCATCACAATGTAATGATAATGTAATATAGAGATAGACAGCTACATGTAAGATGGAGAATGAAATGGTCTTGAATTGTTTCATGTAATTTTTTCACAGGACTTGATACATATGGACTCCATCGTACAGAACAAATCAACACCTGAACTCTTCAATTTTGACTATACCATGTCCGTCATCAGTGAAGGCCAGTTTGAATTTGACCTTGAGGGTCACGTCCATGGACCAAGGTCAAAGCCATTAGCTTTGTTGGATATCAGCATGGATGCCAATTATACATCAAAGGGAGGCAAACAAAGGGTAATCCTCTAACAATAGTTTCTAGTTCTACAACCGCTGAAGCACATGACTGGTTATAAATGTAGTAAACAGTACAGAATGTTGTCATTGCATATAATAATATTGAGTATTTATCTAGCGCTTATCCCCGTAATTACAGGCTCTAAACACTTTACAATCTATTTGCATATCACAGCAAGACTTGTTTGTGCTGCTGAATCATTGAAATGCACACAAACCATCTGTACTGAAGCGGTGAGCCTCTTTGCCAAGTGATATATGATAATTTAACTCAGTTGCCACTTCATACATTTATGACCAAAATCCAAGATTGATCTGTGGTTACTCTGTCCTACTGAACTGAAACTTGGAGTGTTGAAATTGTGGTTTGGTTGAAATTAATCTGCCTGGGATAAAGCATTTTTTTTTTTTTATTGCAATCCATCTGAAAAGAAATATTTGTCAGTGACTATTTTCTTGCTGTCGACACGGCCTATATCTGTTGAGAATATTGCATGTTTGTTTTATAAGTAATTCGTATCAAGCTCTTTCTCTTGTAACTAAATGCTGTTTCTGAAAGCTTCTAACTCTGAAAATGTCAGGAACTATCAGTTTAACTTCTTTTTTCATGTAGTAATAGAGTGTTTTTTCTTTTCAATAGCAAAATGCCTTTGTAAGTAAGAGCCAATATTCATATATATATATAATAAGCTCCCACACAGTTCATTAGTTTCTCTAGATATCATTGGTGTCACAAGCAACCCACTCAAGTCAGTTTAGAAACTGACGCCAAATTATAAACAGGACATTTACATGGGATCTTTGCAGATTTTTTTCTCTACATTTCTGTTGGTGAGTTTGACTCAAGATGGTGTCACAGGATGTATTTTTGCTAACCTTAGGGGGGGGGGGGGGGATCTAAACTCAAACTTCCCAAATTTCAGATTTACACAGAATGTTTGTGAAACTGACGTTATGTATGTTTAGAT
>JBCAUA010042701.1:0-11892 GCA_038406235.1 Peronia verruculata
TTTTTTTTTTTTTTGTCTTTCATTCTTATTCTTTTCCATTTTTTTTTTCTCTCTGACTTCCCTTCTCTCATATCATTAGCCCGTATCCTCATGAACACACACACACACACACACACACACACATAAACGCACATAAAACGACCACCCCCCCCCTCTCCCCAACACAAACAGGCATACGTGTGTACACTAACCATATATCAAGGTCCCAAATTAAAGAGTTCGTCGAGTGTCCTAGTCAATATTTCGTTAATATTTCAGTACTATTCACTAGTCGTAATCCGGAATCAACACTCATTATCGCCCAAATCAAACGTGCCCACACCTCCACAGAAATGCCCACATCAGCTCCATGTAATATTCATCGTGTTTACTGCGCCGTTTAGGAGAATCAGATAGCTTTGACTTCAATAGATCGATAACCAATAAAATGTCATCGATCTTGGTGTTAGGAAGTAATCGATCTGTTGCAGAGTTTATTACCAATATTTCAGCGTTAGTTTGATTTGTGGGGAGGGTTTTTGAACAAAACGATTCTTTCAGCTCTTTCAAGTCTGTTTCCCCTAAGGAATGTTAAACGTTAAGAAGAAAGCTGATTCTTTTTAAACCCATTGAAGTCCACGGCCACAGATTCTCTTTGATTTTCTGCTCGCAGATGGCGTAATGTTTTTCTGTCAGCTCATTATGACTCATTAATGTTAAATTGAACAGTTGATTTAAAAAAAAACAACAATTTACGTCAATTTAGTCCTAGAAAAAAGTACACTCTTATTTTGATGCAATTGTTCTATAAAATGGATAGCGTCAGCTTAGCTCTGTCTCAGCTTAGTTACCTGGAAGAGAATTTTATCATGAATATTTACTTTGAACAACAGCTGATAGTTCAACTTTCTTTTAAACTTAATACCTCAGAATGACTTGGAAAGAAAGTAGCTAGACCACGGAAGATAGGTCATTTTACTGAGAACTGCCATTGCTTCTCTCCAGTTCTTTGAGATCAATTTATTTTTGGCAACTGATAAAACCTTTCAGTCTATCTAGTTATTTGACGCATGTGATTTAGATTCAGTGCAGACACAAAGTCCGTTGGTGGAACAACCATCGCAAATCTACATATTTTGTAGACGACATTGATGGCCTTTGTAGGATAGGGAGACATAGGGAGGGCTGGTATAAAATGTGAGTAGAGCTGCATATGGAGATCAATGCCAAGAGGAACACCAGTATGACAAATGATTACAAGGCATCACAACTCAAATTGCAGTCGCTGAAACAAGCACAATAAAATCTACAAATATCTCGATTCTGTCGTTGAAGGTTCAAACGTGGAAATTTTAACAAGGATCCTACAAATAGCACATTACTGGCAAGACTACAGTCTGTGTGGAGAGATGAGAACATCTGTTGACGTTGGAAAGTCTATCTTATGGGCGCATTTTTAACGTATATATATACATATTCGCTTGTGAAACCTCGATACTCAAAACAGATTTACCAAAACCTATTTTTGCAGCAAAAATAAGACGATACAGACACATCTTTGAGATTAACTTGGGAGACCCTGTAACAAATGAAGATGTCTGCAAAAAAATGTCCTGAAAAGTTATAGGATCTCATAATAATCCCCTTATTATAGTGAAGAGACGAAAATTGAGATGGGTCTCAAAAGTGTAACACAGCCAGCAGCAGCCATAGAAGAGGAAGACAGTGGGAGGGGGCGGGGGGGTGGACACACAATATCCGAGAATGGACAAGAATGAGATTGGCTGAATCTGAAAGAGCAGTAGAAGACAGAGAGGGTTGAAAAAGATAAACGGCCTTATCTTCAACAGCATCTCCATGACATCATCAGAAGTTAAGGAACAGGTAACAGCTAAGGATGACAATCGCCGAAAATGTATTGTAATGATATTGCAAAATGTTGTCGAATTTGTAATTGTTGATATGTTTAACTCTTTCGTTGCTAGAACTTTTGTGTTCTCATCTCGATATCATTTCCCAAAGAAATTTGTGACCATTGTTAGCCAAGCTTTCATGCTACTACAGACAACTTGAATCTTCTCTGACGACAAACTGATGGAGCCAAATGATAAACCTTTGAGATAATTTGTTCAAATCGAACTATTTGATTCCTGCTTGGTATTTAAAGGGTTTTGCCACCTCGATTTACCTTATCAATCTACCACCAAGAGATGAATGTACACGTAAGAAAGAAGCTCCTGTTCTAGCATAAGCATTTGTGATTTTTATCTTTGGTTGTGACGCACAACAACGAGCATTCCGACGAAGGTTTTAACGAGTATTGTTCGGTCTTGTTTATAACAACTGCTTGCCAAATGTGGATTATGTTGTAAAAGAAAGTTTTTACATATTTTGTTGTTATGGCTGTCTTATGATGGCATGTTTCTTAAGTTCAGATTTCTTTTCTTTACGTTCCTATTTACAGGTTGATGAGAAAGCAACATACCTACGATAATCACAGAAGGATTACCGATAATCATCTTCATCCTCGACATATTATGGCGTGTTTGGCACCATCAGAATGATAATGTAATGCAGAACAGCCAGACACCGGGATATTAAGCAGGTATATACAGGATTTTTTTTTTTTTTTAATTCACGAAAAGCTCTAAACGATGGAAGACAAGGTCTGTCAACAATCGAGTGAGAAAGTAATGAAGTTAATTGTTGTTCTGTTTATATCATTTAATCCTCAAGAGTTCATCACTTAACCTTTTGTCTGTGGGGACATAACCACATGAAGTAAGAGATAATGTCATGTCAGTCTGGTAACCATGGTCACTGGGATAGAACTTGTGGGGGGGGGGGGGAGATGTGCATGTAAAATGATTTTGAAAGAAAAGACATTCAGCGGGATGGAAATTGAATAATTAAACTGTCTGCAGTACACACTGCGAGGTGTGTTGGACATGGTCTCAAGAACACGAAAGCTTCGTCTTTGAAGCCGATCCTGACCAGTGCTGTTTGTGACTTCAGAGGTTAAATCACCGTGCTTGTCGTTACACACAGCATGACAACACTGGCTATTATTATTATTATTATTAGTTATTATTATTGTCGTTGTTTAGCCAGGCATTTTCAGATTTCCTAGTTCAAAGAGCTCTGTGTATGGTCCATTTGTGGGCTTATTAGACAGTTTAAACAATTGCTGTGGACATTTTATGTGATCCAGAGGTTCCTCTTTCGCTAACTATAGAAGGCATGATTATGATAACACTGACGCAATCAAACGCTCTACAATGACTATATCATAGGCAGAAAATGTTAATTTGAAGTCAAAGATACCCATATTTACTGCTTGGATATCCTCTAGTTCTGTCCTTTTACATGTAAAAGTAGCCTTCCCATAGTCATGAAATATACACACGTAAGTACGACACATACAACCTCACACATACATGAAAACAGCCTGTAAACAGTAATACATACAAGAACATGAACAAGTATAGAACAGAAGAATAATAAGTAATACATACACATTTACTTCATAACAAGTGGAAACGGCATACAAACAGGTGGTCATACCACAACAGAACAGACAAAAGAACATGACATTGATAAAAACGACCTATTTACGCACAGAATATGAACAATACATGTTGCATGATATGCATGACACACATACACACACAAATACATACACCCATATACATATAAAATAACATATAAATGATGACACGTGCAAGATCACGGACATGGTAGAGAGCAATTAAGGGCGTGTACCGAACGCATTGAACTGTCCGCAGTTTCCCACTATCACACGCTATCGTTGTACATCACTTAACATTGTTTCTACATACTTCTGTCGGACATACAAACACAATGCCAACGCCTCTGCAAACATTTTCACCTGCACAGAACAATTGTACCTGGTGTGGTCTGGCACTTTAAGGGAGAGAAATTTGCTTGTTGTTGGCGGAATCAGCTTGTAGATTTCAAAGAACGGTTAGCTTTCAATGCCCTCGTCTGTTTATTTAGACAAGCGTCTATCAAGGTCTGGATCACGTTTCTCTAACTCAGTCCGTAAATGTCTGTCATGTGCACAAAAAGTGGTGTGTTAGACGTTCAATTTATTTTTACCTATAGCAGAATATCGCCAGCAGTTTGAACTTGGTGCTATTAAGATGACAGACGATTTTGCTAGGTTTTCAATTTCACGTTAAGCTTGAAGTGTTTATTGCTGAAATAGAGTGTACTATCTTTCAATGTGTCTTTCATCAATTGCAATATGGTAGATAAAATGTCAGACAGCCAGTCAATCAGTCAGACAGATAGACAAACAGTTAAACAGACAGAATGATGAACAGACAGGCAGAACCAAATAGCAAAAAAAAATAAAAATGAATGGAGAGACGGGTCGACAGAAGGACAGACAAGCAGTCGGGCAGAACAAATGAAATACATTAAGAAATATAGAGGCATTGAGATTGTTTATTTTTTGCAAATGTGCACTAAATCTAATCTATTCCCAAGGGATTTGGTTACAACTGATGTAACAGAGAAAATAAATCAAGAAACTAGATGGATTACATAAAATTCGGGCACAGATAGTAACGATGGCTTAAACCTGACGAGGGCAATGATTTCCTTTGGGACTGTAAGCCACATTCTGCCTGTTAGCTTACATTGGAGATTGCGCCATAGCAGGCTCAAGAATGCTCTTCTTGCTGGCAAGGCATAGACATTATATCAAATTTTGTCTCTGATGCAAAGTCTAGTCTAAGTCTCCTGAGAGAGGGTCTATTTTTTTTCGATAACCACTGTTACAAATATGTGGAGAATTTGATGTAAACATCAATATGGCATTATGGCATCACCTTGTTTTTCTATCCAATGCTGTATCTATCTTTGTTGATTTTGTTTAGAAAGATTTTCAAATAAATGAGAGAACGCTCCTTTTCTACCTACAGATACGCCCCTGCGGGGGCCCGGAGTTTATAAGTAGGTTCTCTGCTCTCACCTGCAGGCGGTGTAAGCGCTATCGGTGGGGTGTCTCCCATGGAGTACCATCCTCGACATTCCAGGGGAGACAGCTCTTCTCTCTCTCTCCTTGCTCCTGTCCTCTGCCCCTCTTTCTGTCCTCTCTTCTTCTTGACGTGTAACGCATCTAGCCGTGTTGACACTATATAGCCGTAATCGTATTGATGTGTCGTTAATCCGCAACCCAACATAACAACACAACACTCACAGATAACATTCTAAATTATCAGTCCTTGTAGCATGGAGGTTCTACTTTTCGTAAAACACAATATGACAACATTTATTAATGAAGTTCTTTAATCAGTCAGTGATTACACGTTATAATGTAAATGGGAACTATAATATTATGTCTCAGATTAAAAAATAAAACAAAAAACAAAAAAAAACTCATATCCTGTGACAATTTTAGCGGTTGTTCCCAGAGGACAATGCAATGCAAAGACATAGGGTTTCATCTCAATGCATAAAAGTAAAGTCAGATGTCTAGTCGCACATACCACAAATTGAACTGTGCTATTTAATTCCTGTATGCTTGCTTTAGTGTTGCTCTTCTTTTTATATTAATTGAGACGTCTTTGTATTTTTTTCCGTTTTTGTTTTCATTCTTGATTTATTGAGATTTTCTTTAATGTGCGTGTTTATTTGTTTGTTTTTTGGTTTTAATTTTGTCTTCGTTTGGTTTGATTTGGTTGGGTTGGGTTGGGTTTGAGTTTTTTTTTTTTTTTATTGTTGTTGTTCTTGTTGTTGTTGTCGTTTTGTTTTATTTATAGTTTCCCAAAGAAAACTTGCCCAGTGTATTCACCACAGCACGGCTGTGACTCAATTAATAGCATAAGTAAACTTTCAATATACCAATTGCGAAATAAAAAGTTTTAATTCAAATTTTCTCATTATGCTCTCAAGTATTCACGGAAACGAATGAAGTTCAGCTTCGATTTAGATCTACTACCTTTTTCAGAAATCATTTTTTAAAAATTATTGTTGATAGAAACGTTGATATATTTAATCGGTCTTCTAAACCGATCCTCATTTATAAAAATCCGAAAAAGCGTTCGTCCTGTTTTGCATTTTCGATGCAAACATTGGACATGTGAAATAAGTGTAAAACCAATGCTTAAGCTCGTCTACCTATCCTCTCACCCATAGATCTATTAAATTTGGTTTTCTGTGTGCCTGCCTGCCAGGTTATTTTTCCTGCCATTGTGCTTGCTTTTTGTTGGCTTGTCCGCCTGCCTGCTTGTTTTCCTGTTTGTTTATCAGTCCATCTGTTGTAAACTTTTTCTTTTTTTTTCTTTTTATGTATTGCATGTTTACAATCTTGATTTCTCTTTCAATCAATCTGCGCACCGGATATCACTTCTATGCTTGTCTTAATGGGTTTACTGCCTTTAGTTTGTACCAGTGCTTTACACAAAAGAGATCAAGAATATGTTATTTCTTCCTTCATTTATCACAATACGAAATAAATGAGCTTACAGAAACAGAGTAAAAACACGGCAGTAACATGGACAAATCTAACAAAGTAAATCGACTGGAAATCATCCAACTAGTTGTAGTTTGATAGCTGGAACATGAAAGAAAGGAAAGGTAGACAATTGTTTCCATTTCCTGAACAGATCGTTCTTTCCCCTTTCCCGGGGTTCTCAAAACAGAGAGGATGTGAGTAGGACAACAGAGTTCAGCCATCACAGAGAGTGATTAACAATGGAACAGGTGGAAGATCTCCTGATGCCTTAGAATGTCTTAATACTCTGGCTCTGATACTTACATTAATTTGTCATGTTCAGAGATGTTAACTTAAAATGTCCAATATTCGAATTCGGGCGAGGATTTCCAGCCGTTCGAATGTCTTTACATAAGGAGAGAATTTATTAGGGTGCAAACACACTGCCTTCAAGTCTGATCCGCTTGTTCACTTTCACCTCCACCTTCACCTGTTCTGGCTGACCCTTAGGGCACAGCTGCAGCTTGTACAACCAACGTTTTCCATTCCAAGTGGTTCTCTGCTTTCCTCATTATGATGTCCAAATCAATCCCACTCCACCCTTTAAAGCCATTCTCAAATCGTTTCCTCCGTTTGTTCTTCTTCTCCCACTCCTTGTACTGTTCCCTGCACTGTAGTCTTGGCCAGTCCAGATGATCGTGCGACGCACACGTACCACTTCAGTTTGCGTCTTTTCACGGAAGTTGGGATGTCTTCATAGGGCCCTAGGGAGTTCCACTGAAGGCAAAGATGAGATAGAAGCTAATCAGAGTTGGAGACATCGTGTTTGCACTCTCAGAAATCCTTTTGATACATGAGGATATCCATTCTACGGCTGCGATATCATCTCCTTTTAAATGAGCAGGGCCGTCACTCTATTCTAAACAAAAACATAAATTAAACACTGTCAAGGTACAAAGTAGTGTATCCTTCTTCGATCCATTTCAGTCTCGTTTCATTGTCTTTCATGTATACCGCTTTGGTGTTAATTTTCATTTAGAAGACAAGATTTGCATTATGGATAATTAAAGGGATGTGGAGTGCAGACAGAGGCCGATTGGAGACGGTGCACTTCGTTTACGCACATATAGCGGCCTAAAGACTAACTTCTCTGCGTCGAGCTAAACTGAATGATAGTTACCTACCTAACGGGAGGTTCTTTAGATTGCTTATCGTTTTGTCCGTCAGAATGAAGACCTCCTGACGTCAGTGAAAAGGCGCCAAATGAAGTGGTATGGTCATGTCACACGATCATGTGGACTAACCAAATCTAAACAACAGGGAACAATACTAGGGGGGGGAGGAGAGAGATAAAGAGAAAACGATAGAAAGACAACACACGGAAGTGGACAGGCCTTGACTAGAACATCGTACTGCGGAGAGCTGAGAACCACGAGAAGTGGAGGAAGTTGGTTGCACTATCAACAGTGGTAGTCCAACGGTCAGCTTGACGATGAGATAGGTGAAGGTGAAGAAGTGTTAAGATAAAACAAGATATTATGTTGAAATAAGGTAAGATTTGTTTAGATCAAACAAGGCGATACGAAACAGGTAAAATCAGGAATAGGTCACGTTAAATCACAGTATGGCGTTTAAGGAAAGACAAAGTAAAGTCAGTTCAAAGCAGGCCAGAGCATGTAAAATAAAGCAAGGTAAGGTAAAATAGGGTAATGTGAAATTAACTAGGTAAAAACATGCAAAGTAAAGCAAGCTAAAGTAAAATAGGGCAATGTGAAATGAGCTAGGTAAAAACTAGGTGAGGTCAGGTGAGACCAAATCAGCATTAAAAAGATACTAAAGCATTAATCTACTGGTATATTGTAGTCTTATGACAGTAACATGGACAACATGAACATCAAGCTACTTTCTCCAGGAATGAGCTCATCGCTGAGCTCGTCACATTTCATTGAAACATCTTAAAAATTATGACGGACTGTCTTTCAGCAGCTAACTTCCTACAAAACAAACAAACAAACAAACAAACGACTGTCTTTCGATCTCAATATGGTGAAAACTGAACAAAACTGATGGTAACCTCCAAACTTTCAAAACCTATTTGACTCTTCCTAGGGGCAACAGAGTAGAAATATGACATGTAAATTGGTCATTGCTGTATATGACATAAAAAATTTGATTTTGTTACATCAAGTTTTATCACAATTATCAGTGCAAACTGACAGAATCATAATTCTCCTGTGCTGAAGAAAGAATGGTGGACGTCCAAAACTTTGACATAGCTAAATAAATGGCTGCAAGTAAAGGAAAATGCAGAGCCTTGGTCCTTATTTGTTCTATTTGAGACAGAAGAATATTGTCAAGTTTAATTTAATAGTTATCTTGTTTATGTACTGTCTTCATTTATTTTGCGTGAGTTCATAGTTTTCTTTAAAAGCAGAATTTGCTGCCTAGCCAGAGTGATTATAAAAAGTCTGCGTCTCAAGACTTTCCGTAGTACATGTGAATTACAGAATATAGCCCAAAATACTCGTATTTGTGAAAAATTAACATCAACAGTTTTTTGTTTTTGTTTTTCGTTTTGTTGTAAACAGCTCTACGATGCCCCTTGTGCGCAGTCTGGCTTTAAGGAGAAAGATGCCAAGGCAGGAAATGATGTAATTAGCATTAATACGTGCGCAGGACCCCAGGTGCGGCATGAAGTCTTGTACATAATAGTGATGGGCGATTCCATCCAATGATTTTGAAAATTTAAATAAATAGCGAGTAACAGACTTTAAGAAGGAGACGAAAAACATCGAGTACTGAAATCGAATTCCAAGACACATAACCATCAACAACTACATCAGTCAATGCTCTCTTTGACGAGTCACCAGAAAGGCTAAGCTTGTGGACTTTTTCTGTCGGCGGATGTTTAGGATGAAATAGGTTGTATTTTTATTCGTCCGCTTTCTCCCTCTTTTACTCTCTCTCTCTCTCTCTCTCTCTCTCTTTCTTCCATCACTGTCTCTTTTTTTTTTTCTTATGTAATCGTTTGTCTATAGCAGCCTCCTTGTTCCTTCTGTATATAACTGTTCATTTGTCTCTGTCTGACTCTCTAACTCTCTTTTTCTTCTTCCTTTCCTCTCTCTCCATCTTTCTCCTCTGTCACTTTCTTTCTATCTCTCTCTTTCTCCTGGTCGAGAATTCCTTTCTAACAATTACATCCAATTTCGTTACCTACGAGAGGCACTCGATTCTAGTTCCGATCAATTGATTCCAGCACATCGCCGTAGTGTGCGTATTCCGTAGGGTCCTCGACTTTTTATCCTCCGGTAATTCTCGACTGAAATTGAATTATTTCTCACCATGACCTATTAACCCTTTAAATGCTGTGGCACAAATCACTGAAGTTTGGTATGATATCACAAACCTTAGATTTAATCACCTCAATTTCTGCGCATTCTAAAAACCAGGGCAATAAACTGACTGTTTGCTCTTCAGCAGGAAACAAAGAGAACTAGTAATTTTGATGCGGAGCAGGTTTTAAAAAATGCATCTATAGCGGTTTCAGATTCTCAGTTTGACATCTTTTGACATTCACTTCAATGTCCGCTTTGTTTTTTGCTTGTCACTAAAGTAACACGCAAAAAGGAATAATTTTCACGGTAAATCCATAATGTCGATGGCAGTTTTAACATTTTTTTAAATTTCTTTTTTCAAAATTGGATTTCTGATTTGTTTTTGTTTTTTTTAAATTTAGTATTTATTCATTCAATTATGTTTTTGATATTTATATATCATTTATATATGTATTCATTTATATTGTATTATTTATTTTTTATTATTATATTTTTGAGGTTTATTGTTGTTTTTGTTTTTTTGTTTTTTTTGTTGTTTTTTTTTGTTTTTGTTTTTTGTTTTTTTTTTTGCTTTTTTTTTGTTTTTTGTTTTTTTGTTTTTGAGAAGTGTACATAAACCATTCTCCGTAAACTCAAAACTCTAGGGCAGAAGTGGGCGTTGGTTTAAAAAAAAGCATTGAACAATGAAACGAAATGGCGATTGTTAATCAGGTCAATTATGTAGTGGTGAATTTGGCTAGCGTCATAAAAAAAAAAAAAAATGCCTCAGCAAAAAAAAGAGTTAAGATTTGATGAACTGACAGAGACTCTGTGTAATACTTTTCTTTTGAGCAGCATCATTAATATTTTAGTTGAAATGACAACAATAATAGAGATGTCGGATATTTCTGAGGACTGTAAAGGAAGAGACATCAATAAATTAGAGCTAGACCAGCTAATGAGAAAAGAGTTAATTCAGTCTATTGCCTAGACAGACAACTTTCTTCGTTCTTCTCTGGGTAAAGGTTCCTCAAGTTGAAAATTCCCAACATAAAAGCTGCGTAATAACGTACTCATTAGCGTGTGCTATGAGCTATGCGCCGTGTGACTGCGTGTGTACGTGTCTGTGAGATGTGAGTGAAATTTTTACTGTAAAGCAAGAAATAGAGCAGAGCCTGTAGACACGACAGTAACTGGAGGAGGAAAAGATTAGACAGATTGTCAAGTCTGGACTGGAAAAATAGGAGGGGCAGGAAAATAAGAGTTGTAATTTGGATTTCGAATAAAAGGGAAATACGGACGAAGATTATAAGACATGTGATATACTTATATGTTTGGATGTTAGAGAGGACTATTTGTAGTTTTAGTTAGCGCAGATGGTAGTAGAGGGATAAAAAGAACTTATAAAGAAACGGAGAAAAAAAAAAAGAAGAGAAACAGGACGATATTGAAGAAGATAAAGAGAACAAAATAGAAGAAGGAGAACGGAAAGAACATGTTCAAAAAGACAGAACAAAAAAGAACAATATGAAAGACACACAAAAAAAAGGAGAAAATGAAAACGTAGAAAAGGCAGAATAAGGAGACAAAGGAGCAGGGGAAGAGGGAGAGAAGAAAGAGGGGACTAGGAGGAAGAACAACAGCGACTACAGCATCATCAACAACAACAACAACAACAACAACACGCTCAGCAAGAAGGACAAGAAGGACAGAAAGAATAAGGAGGAGAACAAAAGAGAACAAGAAAAGGGAAAGAAGGAAGGGAAGAACAAGGGGGAAAAAAATTAATGTTATTAGAAAATTGACTGAGATAAGAGACAAGATATAAAGGTGAGACCAGTGCAGATAGGGCACACAGAACAACAAAGAATCAAATCCCAAATGAAACATTACCTTGCACACCTCGCCTCAGCCGGAAATGTGTTTTTTAATAACAGCTGGACTTAATTCAAACACCTGAATCCCCCCCCCCCCTCTTTCTCTCTCTCTCTCTCTTTCTCTCTCTCTCTTTCTCTCTCTCTCTCTGTCTCTCTCTCTGTCTCTCTCTCTTTCTCTCTCACTCTTTCTCTCTCTCTCTTTCTCTCTCTCTCTCTCTTTCTCTCTCTCTCTTTCTCTCTCTCTCTCTTTCTCTCTCTC
>JBCAUA010042733.1:0-11891 GCA_038406235.1 Peronia verruculata
TTTTGGCCACAGAATACTGAAAAATAGACAAATTCAATCTGCGTAATTTACTGATTATATATTATAACAATTGATCCCAAATTAAATTTCATCATTTAAACTTTTAAGCCACATTTTTCAATCTAGCAATGTGTCCAAAATCTGAAATCTACCACAGCAGAACTCGGATATTGGTATTAAAAAATTGAAGGGACCAGGAGTTTCATTTCTTAATATGAGAAATCCTTTAATATCCAACAGAAACCATAAAAAAATGGGGGTGACCCATACATTGACTCATTGTTACTATTAATTATTTCCCCCTGATAAGTGTCCTCTTACAAAGCCTGCAGATGAGCTTTGCACAGAAAAATGTCTAACAATAACATTGAAAAAAATTTTTTTTTTTTTTTACAATGACATACTGAAACTGGTAGGCTACTGAAAAAAAATTTTATTCTGTGTTGAAAGCTAGAGTATGTGCAGCAGTGTGTAGGTTAAGCAATAAACGCAGTCTAATCGATGGCCACCCCCAGACCATTGTCTGCGCATGCCACTTTTTGCCAGATCTACGATACTGCAGAACATTCTTTCACATGGTAAAGATTATTCCTCGTCTTCCCCACCCAGCACAGCCTGCCCAAAATGCTTTACTTTCATCTGCATGGACAAAGAAACACCGTCGCATAAGTATCATGCAAACTTTGTCTCGCCTTTAACCATTAGTGTGTAATCAGAGCCTGTGGGCATTGTTAGGAGTGGATAAACAAACAAAAAGTTGATAGCGTTAAGGTTAACCATTTCCATGCTGCCACGTAGCTTTACTCATCATTTCATTATAAGCAAGATCGGGAGGAGTGGCATTTCACAAATTTTGAGATTTTACTAGTAGAAAGAATAAAGAAATAAAACGGGACTGCATATTTTCTTCAGTACTGAAATTTCGCAATATCAGAGTGCCACTGTATCAGAACACTACTAGTGGAGTACTGTAGTGAAACCTTAGATAGCATGCCTGAATTTTTTTTGGGGGGGTTTCTTTTAAAATCTTAGTAGTACAGTGCATGGACACAGCATTCTAGCCCTACTATCATAGTAGGGTTCTCTTTTATTCATCTGTGTGTCCAATTATCTCAGAAGAAGAATTTCAGATAGAAATGTTGGAATTTGGAAATTTTGTTCAGACATTAAATCTTTATAGATCTACTCCTCATCCAAAGTTAAACAGCCAAAGTTTTTCGAATCTACTTAACGTCTACATGGATCTCTGAAATATATCAGGTGTCATCAGAAAAGGCTAGCTAGACTCTGGACCTTCTTATCCAAGAAGTCAGGGGACTGCTGAGTCACTGAGAAGAAAACAGGTTCCAATCTTTCCCATCAGCTTGTAGAATTCAAATTATCTGCAACATTTGATCATGATGCATACAGCCACAAAATTAGTGAGGGCCATAATGCTCTTTGATGTAGAACTGGTTTCACATGTTTACCACAATGCTTTATTTACATGTGCTATGTATCATCTAGAAGAATTCCATATTCTTAAACTATAAACAGCCATAACTTAAGTAAAATGACTCCACTACAAAAAAAAAAAAAAAAGTATTCGCAAATGACAAAAAAAAAAAAAAAAATCATGTCTGTTAAGACAGGAATACAGACTGCAAAAATTATAATGAAAATGAAACCTCATGATGAGAACTGGAAGTAATATAAATAATGATGTGACTCGTACTTAGTTTGACAATGTGCTGACAGACAATAAAGTAAAAAATATAATTATGACCGTTATGGTTTTCAGGGAAACGATTCAGACTTTAAAAAGGAGGAATGAAACTTCCTGTGAGTATATTATCATATGGAAAATGGGAACTACTCAATGAGATCTACAGATATCCCTGATAAATTCCCATCAGAAAGGAGAGAATCTGGGCGATCAACAAAGATTGACACAAAACAAAACAAAAAAAAAAAAAAGGGAAACTAAAGCAAAAATGAATTAATGTTACTGAAACAGGTTTGACTTCTCAGGGGTACGGTACCGGTATCCGATAATGTCCACAACTGTTTTTGAAGAAAATAAACGAGCCAAACTCTGTAAAAA
Source organism: Peronia verruculata (assembly GCA_038406235.1). Lineage (NCBI taxonomy): Eukaryota > Metazoa > Mollusca > Gastropoda > Systellommatophora > Onchidiidae > Peronia > Peronia verruculata. The sequence continues at coordinate 2,084 of JBCAUA010042733.1, forward strand.
CCAAAAATTTTTGTGACCTGCATTATTCTTCATTCATATTCCTTCCTTTGTAAGTGAAACACTATACAAATAAAATGCATTTTGAGTTCTTTGGAATAATGATTTTGTACACGTACAACAAATTGCATGTATTTGCAGGTTTTTGATAAATGGTGGCAATTATGCAGAGAGATATCCTTTTACACGTGTAAACAAAACTAGTTAAGTGAAGCTGGCAGTAAACATAGTAAGGTGCAAACACAAAGCTAATACTAAACCTTTCCAACTCAAATCTATTCAATGATTATTTTATAAAGTATCAAAACCTATATAATACATGCAGATCTATATAACTGGATGTGCTTCAAACAGGTGTTGCCAGGAATTTCACTAGAAAATGACACTAAACACATACATGTATATGGAAAAATGAAAAACATCATCTGTTTGTAACAAACTAGAGGTAATTTTTATTTTTCTTGGCCTCACAAGACTGTTAATTACTTTCTGATGCAAAAACTATCATTTGCTTTGATCAGCTAATGTATCATTTATTAGTGGACTGACATGTGTTGTGCATTGAAAGATTAAAATAAAACAAAAGGAAATCACTTTTATACTGAATCTATAATTACAAAGAAAAAATAGGTCAAGACTATAGCCTACATATAATGAACTGCACTGATTGCCAACTGTTAGTGTTATTGTTAACCATACTTGTGAGAGATGAAAAATACAGTCACTCTGACCAAGGAATATCCTTCATCAATGCCTTGCCTTGTGATATATAATACAGATACCAATACTTCATTGTGTGCAAGCAAAGAAAAATATTATGTCAATATTTAAAATAGCACAAACAGACCATTAATTATGCCCACAGTAATAATGGAAATTCTGAATTTGATTTTTACTTTTAAACTAGATCTTTAGTCCTACTAGTAAAAATTACTAACATTTCCTTTTTCCTTTGCTACTTACGGATTTCGCTGAAGTAATTTGGCTTTAAGCTTATTCCATTTTGTAAAACACTACACAAATACAAACTGTATCCCCCTGTTCTGAGACAAAGCCTGGATCTTTGGCATTAGAGAGGGCCATAGTGGTTCATATATAGCCACTCTTTGACCACTGGAAATGCTGAGCTACTGAGAATGACAAAAGAGAAAAATATATGAGAATACATGCGGTCTTGAGGACAACTAAAACTTATGCAATGATGGCACCCATGCTTGGATTTATGTTATTTTACACTTAGCTATGCTCTCTCTAATTTGTTGTAGAATATAACAGAAGTGTAGTACTAACTGTGTAAATGTTCACAAACTTTAAATTAGAGTCGAACGCATTCTGACAGTAGACTGAATGCACAGAACAATGTTCAACAATTTTTCCTGTGTGTGAAAAATAACACATCCAAATTTTGTATACCTTTCAGAAAATTCCAAGATTATCATAACTAAAAGTGCCCAATTCCTCAAATTTTTCACCGAAACATGTACATCTACAACTAGAAGCAAAACATTTATAAAGGGCCAACATGCTGTAATCTAGTCAGAACTTTTGTGTACTACATTACAATTATATTGCACTGTCACAAACAAGCAAACAAAATACATCTACTATTTGTACTCATGACAAGTGAGAGTTTGCAATAAGTGCTAATACTAGCTGATAAATCACTGATCAGAACCTTCTACTATGCGCAAGCACAACTTTTGCTGGATCTTCAGTTAAAATTACTCACCACGCAACAAACATTGGAAACTAAAAGAAAGAAAGACAGTCCTGTTTGACCACTATTGTAATTGCACTGTAAAAGAGTGAAAGACTCTCCCAACCAATAGTGAGTAATTTAAGAAGTAACTATGAAAATTAGCCTTATTCAATTGTTCCCCCCCCCCCCCCACCCCGAATTAAAAATTATTTCAAGATTTGAAAAACATCCTGATTAGATGTGGTTATAAATTCCATTTACACTAGCTGGGTACCAGAAAGTTGTTCCACACCTTCCTGAAAGAGAAACTACAGACCTAGGTTGAAAATATATTGTAATGCGCTGATTACAAATGGTAATGTAAGAGTGATATAACTCCACTACCTACATGAATTTTCTTTTTCCAGACAGAAGGTATTGGATAAGATTAGGGGAAAAACTCATACACTAATATAGCTGAAACATGAAAGTTTAAACTACACTGCATTTCTTTTTCTCTCAGTATAATGCAATAAGGAGACCAAAACAGCAATAAAAGCTATATGTGCCTGCAAGCTCTGAGAGCATGAATGAAAAAATCCAATGGCTTGTCTGAAAGACATCAGAGAACCCCCCTTAAACATTTCACAGTAAGAAATAGTAAAAAACCATACTACTGACTACTACTCTGAAAAAAAAAAAAAAGATGCATTAAAACAAAACAGATCTAAGTGATGAAAAGTAAGATAAGTGGTGTAAATTTCTCTTCCTTGTCTTCATTGGCATACAATGACAAGAACAATGGTCAGAGAAAAGAGGAAAACAACAAATGGTCATAAATATTTTTTTAAAAAATAGGAACAGCACTATGATGTTGCTTTCATAAATTGAATATGATCATTTACACAGATGAAGTGGATAAACACTGACTTGACTGCATAATTTAGGTCATACACTTCTTCGCACTTTGGAGAATACTTGTCTTGTGACCAGGGCAAATGAGTCAGAAGTCGCAGCAGGCAATGAAGATATATAGCCGTTTTTGGTCGTTTTTAACTACTGTCCGACTGAGATACTAATTTTTTTTTTTTTTTCATAAAACGGCAATTCAACCTTCTTTAATCTGAAAAAGGAAATATTTTGATATCATAGTCGACATAGTCCAAAAAAAAAAAAACGGTCATACACAGCTGTGACTTGAACTTATTGGGCGTAACTTTCAACTCATTTGTCCTGGGCGCAAGACATTTTATATCAACCACCACCACAAGACCATTCCGAGCTTGGCCAGGTATAATATAGGGAAAGTTCTTTTCTCTGGAAATGGATTATAATATTGAATACTAGAATTTAATGTTTCCTTGTTAGAATTTACAGCTGAATTGTCAGATTAATATGAGACAAAAGAAATATATAAAAAAGTAATATATGACAGGAATATGACACACTCATCATTTAAGCTCCCTGTCTCAGATACGGAATAATGAAGAAACAATCATAACAGCTGAAACATAAAGCAAAAATGTTTCTCAACATGAAAAATAAACAAAATTTATTAATGTGTATGAATTATTAAGCCATGAGGATTTCTGTCAACAAACGAAGCAACAGTACACAGCCTATCACCTCAACCAGAGTACGAATATATTATCACTGATTCTATAGGACCCGAGAATGTGTAATGGAAAAATAAATGAACAATCACTTTACGAAGAAACAAAAGAATAGAAACTTCAATAACACTGCAAAATATCTTATGCACATATCAAAAGCAATGATCAAAACAATATTAAAAAAAATATGTTTTGTTGTCACTTAATGCAAGATAATCAAACTGTATTATGGCTATGGACTTTTTAACCAAATTAAAATCACATTTTATATGGGCATAATTACAGCATAGTACCAAAATAATCTTGTACAAGTCTGTCATTTTTACAACATAAGTAACTACTTTGCTCTAGACAAAAATAAGGTTACAGATGGAGCTATCTGAATTGAAAAAGAAAGCAAACTGTAGAATTTAACAGAAGAAAGGAGATGGATATGTGTCACAATTTACATTCATGTTTATTTTTCTGGGTAATCATAGACAAGGACTGGCTTTGGCAAAATAAGCATGTGTTGTCTAGTTCCTGAAGAACAGTTTTTGGGTAGTTATCATTTCTATGTGTCAGGGTCGGACCAGTTCCATGGCAAAAAAAAAAAACATTTTTCGAAAAAATTCATCTCTTTAATTTCATGGTTGAGATAACTGACGATCTCTACATGACAGAATTCAGATGCCATTAATAACCTCAAAATGGGAACAATTTGATACCAGAAGGAAGACACCATGTACAGTACACAAACTCACCTGATCTCAGTTGCATCATGCTGAATAAACAATCATTCCACTGATTCCCCACAGGACATAAAGTTCTGCCACCAATAACACTGGAGAGATTTAAACTGTATCTACAATCAATCAGTGATGATAACAAAAAATTGTCAAAGAAGAGGAAAATTTTTAGTCAACTCAAAACATGTAAGAAAACAGCCTTCACCCCTCTCCAAGCCATATGCTGATAAAAAAGAAAGTCTTATTTTGATATCAAACTATTTAAAAGAAGTTTCATTTTACCTTTGAACAAGTGCTGGGGGGATACTGGAAGGGAGGCAGGGTGGGTCGCGATGCCCACTGTTATCGAGGAGAAAAAGAGGAAACTAACTGGCTGATGGAAAAAAAGAGGACTTGCTCCAATTGGCGGAAAATTATCATCACTGATCAATAATTCAGTCAAGTTCTGAGACTTCCACTATGTATTTCACTTTCAAACAAAAGACACAACTGACAACAAACAGCAGATACAGGACTTCTTCCCCTGTAAGTGTTGATAATGCTAGGAAAGATAGGAAAGTGAGTATGTTTTGTACTTCAAGCACCATTCAAGAACAGAATGTCCACCATCCCCAAATGATTTACATTTAGATAGCTCTTTTGATGAAAAATTTGCTGTCACCAGTTGGGATGTATAGGTCTTAATCAATAGTATTTTGATAACCATATCATACAAGCTTCTTCAAGGCAAGAACCTTACAGTTGCCAGCAGTTATTCAAGGAAAGACTGACTTTCTGTGTTGTGCAGCTCTAAAAGGTGTTGAACATTCCTGTCTACTTTTATTTTTTAAACATCTCTTGGTGCAGCTTTGTGCATCGATGAACCACATTTCAAAAATAATATTGGGACTTCAGACAAAATCACAGACTCACTGATCTGAAGAACATAGAATTTGCAGAGCTCTCAAACTTTCTTCACAATTTGTTGTTAGGCTTGTCAAAATTTGAAGCAAATTTCAATATTTATAGAGAGTTATCACCAATTTGAAAAAAAGAAAAAAGGGCAATGCACAAAACCTGAAAGCTTGTGTCTATTACCTTTGCCAAATGCACACTAGTAACAGTTCCCCCCCAGGAGTTTTAATAATCTCAATCTACGATCTTTCATGGATTTGTGAACACTGAGTATATATGTGAAAAGCAGCAGTCTCAGTTCAACTCAAATTGTCATATACATGATTCTGAATCCCTGAGCCCCTGCATTACACAGTCCATTCTCCCAGCTTTGAAAACAGCAGTCTTTAATAAATGACAAGTAAAATTTTTCATTCACTTTACAATTTACTTTTAAAATCCAATTTACTCTCACATCATCTTTCTTTCCATCCACCACTCATATTTCATGACATTTTGAAATTCACTGCATCTTTCACATTGTTCATACTTATTCAGAATTCAAATATACAGCCTTTAAAGTCAAATTGTATCCCCCATCAAACATAATGAATTTTGATGGGAGAAACCTAAAACAGTTATGTAAACTTTTCCCCATATAACATGGTGTATTCCAGGAAACAACAAAACCACATATCGTGAACAGGCTTTTGGGAACAGCATTGGTGGCATACTCACAATGTAAGAACAGAGAATTTGTATTGTATTACTCTCCACATGGAAAAGACAGATCTCTCTGACGCCATTCTGCCTTTTTTTTTTTCCTCTTAAGTCTCTCATAGGAATTTGCCACAATAACAACAAATAACAAAATTGAGTCCAGAGACCTTCCTCTGTCATTATGAAGAATGATTGCCTCCTGTGTCGATTAATTCATAAAAGCACTCCAAACATCCATGAAACAAATCTTGTTGGTGAAGTATATCACTTTCACATGCCGAATCATGAAATCACTCAGCACACTGCATATTTCATAAGTGATGAAATTATCCAGCACAAAGAGCATCAGGTCTTTCACACTGAACCCTCCTTTTGATAACCATTCACTGATTCCTTTCCCCATGTCTGGACAATTTCCCGAAACTGTAAAAACGAACACAGAAGTTCAGTTATTCCAATCTGTCGTTCGGAGACAGGCTGGCAAAAACTCAGTCTCATGTTGGCATGGCATTTTCTCCTTTGTGTTTCCGTTCCTCTTTCAACCATTCCACAAATTCATCAAGCATGACTGGCCCTGAAAAAAAAAAAAAAAACAGGGAAAATTTGTTTCACTTAAAAACCACAGCTATATTCACAAAGTCTATGTTGAGCTGATGATGTCAGGTCTCTGAATTTTAATTACAATAAATGATGAGATATTAGTGACACCAATTTTTTTTTAAAAAAGGACAGAATGAGATTAATTCTGAAAACAAAAAATACATATAATCCAGAGATGTTATTTGTCAACTCTGGGAATGTGCACTTGAGAAAAACAGCTGGAGCAGGTTAAAAACAATTTTTAGTGATAAAAAAAAACAAAACAAAAAATGAGCAATGAAACAATGGGAACACAGAGAAAAATATTTCCAAACAGCCCCTTGTCCAGAATAGTTTACACAGAGGCAAGACAAAATGTACAATATAGGAAATTTGGCCAAGCCTGTTACAAAGTTTGAATGAAACAGGTATTGTGACTATAGTCATATACAATGGAAGTAAAATCTATTAACACTTTCATTTTCAGCTTACAAATTAGTGTCACAAGTGGTTTGATTTAACACTATCTCAAAGGGTCAACCTCACAGGCTGGTCAATAACTTACAAGCACCATCTTCGTCATAATTTTCCAAGTCAGGACGAATGGCTCTACTGAACTCTAGAATGTTACACCACTGGTCTTTGTTGATCACTTTGTATTTGGCTTGCTGGAGTCATGTGAAAATAACAAAGAACACTTGCACTGCAGCATTACAAAAGTTCAAAGTCAATGCATAAACAGAAAAACATATAAAAATATTTTTATTTTTAGAAAAAAACAAAAAAAAATTTTAAAAATGACACATTAAAATCTGATTTGAGAAACTGCCCAGAAAAGTATGCTCCTATAAGATACAAAATGCAGCCAATCCAAAGTACCGGTAATAACAAGAAAAATAAAAACAAAGCATTTACTGTAACAGTTATCAAAGTGCTTGACAATCCATTATTATCCTGACAGACCTAACGAAGATACTCACAGATGTTTTCAGCTTTCTGGGCAGCCTACAAAGCAGCTGTTCTAAATCTTATTAATCTAACATTATTGTTCACTGTCTCTAGCTAGGTACCCATTCTAACCTGGGCTAAGTTAGGAAATGTATGTAATGTGTCTTTTTCAGGGACACAGTAAACATTATTTTCATAACAATTTGTGGGAGCTACAGATGCTCCTCTACTTCAAATATTCACTCTCAAAGACCAGTTATCTGAATAAAAGACATCATGTATACAAGCCCTTTAAAAAAAGAGCGATGTGCATGTAAAGCAAAACGGAGTAATAAATTTACGTTCAGCCAGGCTGTGAAAACTTCACCCTTCCATAAACCTTGGTAAATGTATTATGTATAATATATATACTGAAACATATCAGTCAGAGCATAGGTATAGCTGTAAAGAAAACAAATGTAATGATAGGTGCCTGTACATAAAAGCTTACCTCTAAAAATTGATGGAAGTAAGAAAATAGTGGCCAGTTCTTGCCCAAGACCAATGACAGCATAGCTTTCGCTGTTTCTATGTCCATGCTCCTTTGGTCTTTGTCCTGTGGCAAAATAAGTATGTGAGAAACAAAGCCCAGAAAGAAAATACAACCAATCCATAAACATATCTGGATGCCGATTCCTTTATGGTTTACTGTCTTCAACTGACAAGGCGAAAACAGAGCAACTGAACTATCAAGAAAAACAGACCAAACAAAAAAAAAAAACAACAAAAGAAAAAGGTACAAAGAAAACAAAAAACTATAATTCACCATTGTCATATAAATCACTAAGAAATATACTTTCCTATAGGAGCACACTGTGGAGATCTAGCTTATTGGTCAAAATACGAAAACAATTTCATTTTTAGATAATTGAAAGAGGAAAATCCCTAGTTTTGTATATTTCTTCAAGATGAATTAGTAAACATACCCTTGCGAAATCAAATGCAAATCTGTAAATATTTTTAAACACAGGAGGATCATTCAATAATGTTCTGAGGTAATCTAATCTGTTCTGAAGCTTTGCCACTGTGTCACATCTGTGAACAGAAAAACAGATTTTTCATGGCAGGGATTATGTTATCACAGAGGCAAACACTACTTGTAATGTCAATGATACTGTGAATATGAGTTTTAATACCTGGTTATCTTTCTTTTAAGATATCACTGACTAAAGTTGTTACATACCACTGATAAATGGTGATTGGAGATGTACAAAATATGTGATTGAAAACTTTTTCTCTTTCATAGTTTGTCTTGCAAAACACTACCGATGGTTAAAACAGAAATACAACTGAATCAAACATAATCTAAATTGATATACTGTTTTGTTGTACAATGTTAAACATTAAAAAAAAAAAAGGCTTTTGACCACCAAATTCAAGGATACAGAAAGCAACTAGTTTGAAAATCCCCAAGATTAACAAAAAGATTTCCCAGCACTCACTGTATTTCTGTCATTCCTTTCATCCATTCATCCGCTGTGAAAAAACCCATGTTGCTGGCATTCAATTTGTAAGCAAGTGCAAGCATGACAATCTGAAAAGGCAAACAAAATGCATATACTTATACATGTACATGACTTAATTTCTCATCTGAATATTACGAACAGAAAAAGATTTTCATGGAATATGTGTAACAATCAAGAACCTTGGTGGAAAATTTTGACGTCCCTCTTTTATTTTGCTCTGCATGTATCTTAATTTGTTGAAGGATACAGAACAATATGAAAACAGTCTTATGCAACCGATCAACAGGCAAGTTTATGTTTTGTCAACCCATGGGAAACAATGCAAAATAAAACAAAACTGAGAAAGCAATTATACCATGATGTAAAACAAGTACAGATTTAGAGCTTAAATTAAAATTTAAATTTTCAAAAATCAAAAGCTAACCATTTCATTCATATAAATAGTAATCACACCATATAACTTACATGGCAGCATTATTCATAAGTAATCAGTGGCATATGTACCACATATTTACAATTATTATTTTACTACTATTATTTTTTAACCCAGTATTCTGACCAGCGGACAAATATGACTGTCAACCTTAACAGGGATATATTTAAACAATTGACTAAAAGAGAAAACTCACATTTTCTGGTTCAACACCAATATCTTCACAGAATTTCTCCATGCCCTCTGGACCAAGGGTCTCTTCATTTGGACCTATTGGAGACAAATATATCAAAATAAGGCTCCGCCTATGAAATACATCTACAACTCCATTTGCAAAACCTAAGCAGCATTAAAAGTGGGAATAAATTTTCAACCATATAAAATCAGCAGCAACAGCAGTAAGACTAACATAAATACTTGATACAAAAAGATACATCACTAGTGAAATATGCAACAGCTGGCACTGAAAACATTTTTTTTTTGTCACTGGCTGATGTTCAATTTCCTTGACACACGTAAGAGACATTCTGAGTAGGTGGGTAGTTGTGATGAGGGATGCAGGGAGGGGGAGCTCACGTATGAATAGCAATCACATAGCTGCCAACCTTTCCAAAACAAAAAAACAGACTCCAACCGTGCTGAGTGCACACACCGCGCGGGAAACCCCATTCATAAGAGAGTAAAACATGAAGACTATACCCAAAAAATCAAAGGATGAAAGGCTCCTTAAAAAA
>JBCAUA010042744.1:0-11891 GCA_038406235.1 Peronia verruculata
TATCTATCTATCTATCTATCTATCTATCTATCTATCTATCTATCTATCTATCTATCTATCTATCTATCTACTTGTCTCTCTATCTTTTTGTCTCTCTATCTGTCTGCCTGTCTGTCGCCTATGTAAATGCATGCGCGTCTGTCCATTTCTCTGTCCATCTATCTATCTGTTTGTTCACCCATCGTCTACCTATCTTTGTCTCTAGTTGCATATATGTCATTATGTTATCCTTCTGGAGATCTGTCGTCCTTTTGATCTCTTCATTAGCATGTTTGTCTGACTGACAACGATGTATAAATTTGTGTATTTATTTACATAATTCGCTTTGCAATGTCTGTCTGCCATCTGGCTGTCAGAAGTAATGTGCACTGCTGTCTCTCTGTTAAAAAAAAAATGTCTTTCCAGTTGCTACGTTTTTGACTCGGTTAGCATCTCGATTTAACATAAGATGATCAAATGAGTGTCAATCTGATAACGCATTTTAGATTACGAATGCAACCACTCTGGTTTTGAGCCAGAAATTAACAAAAGAGAAATAGAAGATTCTGTGTTTGAAATGCGACTTCTGCTTAATATCACTCTCAGATACACCCTTTGTCCTCTCCTGTATCTTTTTTCTTCGCCATTTTTCTTCTTTGCCTTCTTACTCGTCTCGTTCTTGTTTTTTACCTTCTTTGGTTTTGTTTTGTTTTTTTTCCTTCTTCTTCCAAGTCTTCCCTTCTTTTTTCGCCTGCCTTGTTCTTTCTTCTCCTTCCTCGTCTTTCTTTTCTTTTTCGTGGTCTGATCTCTTGTCCTGTTGTTGTCCTTCTGTATGACTGTGAGGCATGAATATGCAGAAAGTAGATGAAAAAAGACGAAAAGCTGCAGAGATGTGGCTATACAAGAGACTCAGATATATTGAGAAATAACATGGACTGAGAAAAGATCTAGCAACAGTATCCTTAACGAACTGCCAGTCAGCAGAGAGATACTGATGGAAATCAAGAGAAGAAAATTGAAGTACATTGACCATGCATCTCAAAATGAGAACACCAGAATCACGGCAATTTTGTTGCAAGGGGAAATTGTTATGGAAACAAAGAGAAGACCTGGAAGACCATCATTACATACTTGCAAAATATAAAAACGATCAGCCATCTGAACCTCCAAGAAGTGGATTATAGAAGTCAAGACAGCAAAATTTGACGCCGGGTTGTCGTGGCATCTAATGTGGCAGCTACTACCGATGTCGATGAGGCTGACAGATAACAAGCATCTTATCTTCTTGTCTTCCCACCTCTTTCCTGCCGTTCTCTACTTTTTTCATATTCATCGTTGCTTTTCAGCTCCATGTCATCCTTCTTCCGTCACCTTTTAAACCCTCCTGTTCTCTTTCTTTCTTTCTTTCTTTCTTTCTTTCTTCTTTCTTTCTTTCTTTCTTTCTTTCTCTTTCTTTCTTTGTTTCTTTTTCTTTCTTTCTTTCATCTTTAGATTCGTTGTGATATATCCGTACTTTACATTTGAACTTGAGTGCGGAGACAGACCGGAAGAAAAAGCAGGAGAAAGGCTGGTGTTAGTCAGGTTTCTCAACAGTCATAGACTATTTTACACGAAACATTACAGGAGAGAGTAGTAAACGAGGACCACAAGGGGAGAAAAGATGGAAAGTTAGCATCCACGGGTAGACAGGAAGAGGAGACAGGAATTCGGAGAGGAAAGAGACGGAGGGAGAGGGGGGGCAGGGGTAGGAGAGAATGGGCGATACTTGTGTTTTGACCATAATAAAACCATACACCATTTTGCAAGAAACACAACAAGATATAGTCGTAAACGAAGACCACACAAAGAAGAGAATCTTATTGGAAGACAGCGTCCCCCAATAGACAAGAACAGGATTAAGAAAGAACGGGAGACCTGAGGAAATCGGGGACCACGGCGACATCTGCAAAGGTCAAGACAGATCAAATGAGAAGGTGTGAGGAGATCTCGAGATTGTTGTAGGTTCTATCCACCATGAAATTGCCGGGTGCGTCATACCAGGGCATAATTATTGAAGAAAGTGTCTGGTACATGTATATGGATTCTGTGTATAAATGAGCAAGATTTTCTTTTGGTAGAAAATGAATGAGTTTTATCAGGTTCATTGCAGATGAGTTCTTTTGCCTGGCCTGCTAATGTATATAACACATTTACGTGCTCACACTCATTCCTTAGAAAGAAAAACAAACAAAAAATTATTGGTAATATATTTCAAACAAGACAGACACTCCTTCCTGACTAATTTATCTTCCATTCATTCTCTCACAAGAATTAAAGCAATAAAATGAAATATAATTATGTACACGATTCTGCATACTTAACCATTACCGGAAGCGCAGAGAAGAAGCTAGGAAGCTTTAACAAGAATAGAATTTAGGTGTACATGTTTTTTAGTGTTACCTCTGGTGTCAGGCCGTGCAAATTAGCGGGTCGTTGGAACCTGGGTGAATGAAAACTTCTCCCACACAGCGGTGTTAGAAACACTTTGCGTGCAACGCGTCAGTTACTGTTACAGTTCTGATTATACAGGTAGATTTTTCTTTGTCCTGCTCCTCATTTTGGCTTCTCGCTTCTATTTGACTTCTTTCTTTTTTTTTCCATTCGTATCTTTTTTTTTTTCCTGTTTTTCTACGTCTCCTTTTCCGTTTATTATCTTTCGTCTTCTTCCACACTGATGTCGTTCTCCTACATGTTGGCATTTCCCTGCTGCCCCTTTCTGAACATCACCCTTCCCCCCCCCCCCCTTCATTTCCGATGTCTCCATCCGCTCCCCATCCTTATACTCCTATCTTTCCCTCGGCCCTTCCAACCCCGCTAGTCTCCTCATTTTTAATAATATTTTCTTTTCCTTTAGAAGTCTGTCTTTGAACTGTTTGGGTTGGGGATGGAAAGTTGATGAAGAGGGAGAGAAGAGAAGAGAGAACAGGAAAGACGGAGGCGGAGACAGCTTACAGAAGAAGAGAAACGAAGTCAAATTATGAAAGTTTTCGGACGACAAAGCACTATTTAGAGAATTAGGCAGTATAGTATAGTATCTGCTAATGTTGGAAAGAGCAAATATTTTAATATGTAGAAAATTTATTCAACTATATTGAAAGGCGTTTTACCATAGTACGTTTGAGTACGATTGTCGAGTTCACGGCTAGTTAGTACTCTGCATAATTGACAAATGAAATTCAATGTTTCCCACGACTTACATATTTTCCCTGGAACGAGTCAAGGAGGAGGATTCAAAATACAAGCAAAGAAACTATTGGGTTTCTGAACCATAAATATACGTTTACAGCAATTTCGGGAGTGATTAGTCACTGCTGTTTATTTGTGCAGCTGTCTTGGGACTAATTTATTTTACCTTCACGGCTCAGCCGATTTCTCCAATAACTTTAGACTCAGAAGGGTTGTGATTGCAAAGCTCTGACCATTCTGTGAGTGGGCATTTTTTTAACAATACTGACTGTTCTTATCGTATTACAGACTTAAAGATGTTTTAATCAATTGCAGAATATGTAAATGTTCAGTTGTTGTTCGTCTTTCGTTGTCGAAGATGACCAAGACATCAATCTACTTAGAGGTTGAGCTGACTCGGTGGGTCTGGAGGTGACTGGTGAGGCCACCGGGCGAGGAAGCCCCTCTCACAGGTAGGACAGAAGTGGATAGGGGCCGTGGTGTTAGTGCTGGTAGATCTTACCTTGCGTGCTGCCCGTTGCTTTCCTGTGCTTGAGAGGACGACTTGCTCTCTTCTGCTATGGTGGTACCTTTGGTGATGAGATGGCGCCAGGAGGGTTTGTTGGAGGCCAGGGTCTCCCAGGATTCTGTGTTGATGTTGAAGTCCTTGAAGGAGACCTTCAAACTGTCTTTGAAACGTTTTCTTTGCCCTCCGACCGTGCATTTGCCCTGGGCGTAGCTCTCCGTAGATTTGCCTCACTGATTTGCTTCTCGCGTTTCCGCGTTATGAAACTTACTTATCATCTCCGAAACCCTAGCTTTTTTTTTTTTTCCTTTTCAGTTCACAACAAAACAGGAAAAATAAGAGAAAGAGGGAGAGAGAAAGAGAGAGAGTGAGTGAAAGAGATGGAAAGAGGAAGAAAGAGAAAGTGAAAGAGATTCCTAAAAGATTGTAAATGTGCTTCTCGTGGTGCTTATGATGAGCATCTCATTTTTAAAAAAATCCTAGAACGACTCGAGAATAAGTTAGTAACAAATTATAGGTCATCCTGTGTCATATTGCTCCTGTAGAAAAGTTAGAATACACTTCTTGTATGTTGTAAATGCACGTCACATGTAAACCAGTGGTGAGGGATGTGAAATCATATGGGCCACAGCAATAATGAGACGTGGTTGGGTCTGAAAGGGGAGGGGGGGGGAGGATATGAAAGGGAAATAGGTTTTGGAGAGTCGGTGAGGATTGGTCCATTAGATCAAAGAGGCTTAAACATACACACCACACACACGCACATAATGCGCACACGCATACATTCTTATTTTGATTTCTCAAACCCCGATGACATGTGAACGGGTCCCTGAAAAAGTCTATAAATGAATAAATGAATAAACCTCTATATTTAAATATTAAACTATAGTAGAATGCCATACTCACACTATTTCCTATTCGATACAACATGTAATAAATGTGTTGACCTTTACAACAATAAAAAATATTCCTCTGACAGATGAAGCAACATGCCGTTTTCTTTGCTTTAAAATTATTACGTATTTGCCATTAGTGGGAGACATAGTGTAAAGAATGGGAAAAAAATATATTTCCTTCATCATCATCATTATCACCATTTGTTGCCTTGTCTGGAATAGACATTGGTGATCATGATTCTCCACTCGGACCTGTTATCAGCCAACCTCAAGGAGGAGTTGTCATGACGTTTGTTTGTTGTACATGAATGTAGACTTTCTGTGCAGGTTTATATTTGTCTACCCCTGCTTTTTCTACCTTCTATCTTCCATGCGATAGCCAGATATTCCAGGCTTTACTTCATGTCAGTCAAAAGATCTATCAAAAAAAATAAAAAAAACTGATAAAACTATAACAATAAGAAGAGAACATTCTTTTTATATCATAATACTTTTTGGGGAATTTTTCACAGTGTATGTTTGAAGTAAAGAGTGCAAAAAAGTGATCCCCCCCCCCCCCTCTTTTCATTGCTTGTTCAACAACGGTTCGGTCTGGCAAAGGGAAGTAACACGGCTGGGCACAAAGATCTCCCATTCATAGCAACAAGCATTATGACGCAGCCCCATGTCTATGAAAGGTTAGACAACAGTACCTCTCCGGTTGGTCAGGATCAGTCTCGTTGGGAACAAGGTCTGGAATACTTAAACTTTGCAAATCGATCTGCATGTAGCACTTTTGTAGATAAAGTAGTGTACATAAAACACTGTAGTCAAAAGGCGAGTACAAACAAAGATGGAATATATACAGAAGGCCTGAGTCTACAGACTCTGTCTCGCCTGTGGCATTGACTTCTGTCCTTCAGCAGAGCTATTGGTTACATTTCAGCTCGCAGTTTTCTGTTAAGTTAGCTCTATATACAAAAGATTATTTTCTAAAAGTTTGTTATGTCAATCCATTCTTTTAAAACTTAAAACACAAATTCAAACATCATGATGATGTTGTCGTAGTTGAATTGCTTATGAAGTCATTTCTTGTGGGTTAATATTTGTCGCCTTAAAATCAGTATTTTAAAATCATTTTCTCGAATAAAATACCCAACATGTTTTTAGTTTTCAGTTTCCTGCAGTTACCTCTATCAGCTAGCTATGTTTTAAAATATCACTTTCGGTTGTAGAGCAGGCATGTTCAACGTTCGACCCGGGGGCCAATTGCGGCCCATGTTCAAGTTTTCACCTGTCCTCAGCCTTTCTGATGTTCAACGTTTCAAATAAACCGAGATATGTTCATTCTTTGCGATTTTGTTTTCTTCATTTTCCTCATTTTTATAATATATAGTCTTCAAATATGTAAGGCAGACTGAGTTATGTAGAAACTTGTTTAGATTTAATTTTTTTTCTATGTTAAGAAAAGAAAACATCTCTTTTGCGACAAAAATGCTATAAAATTGTTCATTTGCATTAATATTGAGATTAATAATTCAAAGAATGTCAGTCTGAATGGTCGGTTCCCATGTATTTTCATCTCACCTAATCTGGCCCTCCTTGCAAAAAAGTTCTGATACCCCTGCTGTAGAACGTTAATTTTTAGTAGCGGAATATATGAGTTTTTTCACAGTTTGAAGTTCGACTTTGCATTGCTAGAAAATGTAGCTCTCAATAGCGAATGGTCGTAGTCAGTCACTTTGAGCCCCTCGATTGGAGGACAGAAGAGGGATATCTCACGTCTATATACACACCCAGCAATGGGATCTCCCTTTCTTCTAGCACTCTGGCAGATCGATCAGGTAGAGAGTAGATGGTTTCGGCCGATCTGAATCGCTCTTGAAGTCTTGACCTATCAGATGGCGTACAGCGCTGATGAAAGGCAAACGGCAGTCAGATGATTGCAGCAGCGTGCGTGTGTGTTTGCCTCCCCTTATCTTCCCTCGATCGGCTGAGCCGTGTAAATAGCCAGAAATGACCGTGTTTGTCAGAGTTGCCATTATGTTTGCAAGCAAATCAAAATGTGGGCAAAAACTTGGGCGAAATAAGGGTACAAAATGACGCAAAAAGATACAATATTATTTATAACTATACCTATAAAAGAGAGAGAGAGAGAAAGAGAGAGAGAGAGAGAGGCAACAAAGAATAGAAACGAAGAAAGGGAAAGATTTGATGAGAGGAAGAAAAGGGCAAAACTTTTGAGATATAGGGAAATTCTTGAGAATCGTCGAGAAGGAACAGAAAAGAAAAGGTAGGGGTATCTATCTGGAGAGAAAACATAGTTTAAGTCGTGATGAAGGCTGCAATATCAGCAAATGTTGGATGAGCTAGGTTAGAGCACAAGATTATTCAAAGAAACAAAAGCAAGCAGGAAAATGGCTTCCTGCAGCTGTACATAATGTTCAAGGTGGGGACATTCCTATGCATTTCTGGAGAGGGCCTCATATTAGATAGCAAATTTATTTGATGGTAACAAATCTTGAACATGGAACTAATTCGGCCATGGAGACAATTTTAATGGATTAATTCGGTACTAGTCTTATGGAAAAATGACTTGTGTGTGTCATTTATACTTCAGCTGTGTCCGAGAAGAATGTGTGCTTGTTTGGTCCAATGATTAGGTGTTATTTTGAAATTTCGTACGGCCAAGGAGCTTAAAAACTATTATACTGGAGTGCAGACTTGTCACGTCACGCGTGCCGGGTGTGGAGCCATACCTGTAGAGGCAAGACACCCAGTTAACGCCGTTGTTATTATGTTACCACGTGTTCGTGAACAAAAGTCACACTGTCATTATCTCATAATCGCAAGTCTGCTGTATTCCCTCCCTCCTATAGCTCTGGATTAAAAAAAAAAAGTGAATCAGTTTTTTTACAAGAAAAGATTTACTAGATCAGAGTAGTGACTAACTCCGTGCGTAGAAAAGGACGTCAAGCATAGCAAAATAGCAACGCCTCTAGTGCCATGGCGTCCTGTGTTGCCACGCGAGACAAGGGTGTTTTGTTAAAGCGACGTCATGAGTCCGCACTCCAATATAACTATAAGCTCCTTGCGTATGGTATTTCGCTCCTCTGAACAGTGTTCAACGAGAAACATTGAATAAAGGACAGACAAATTCCTCCGAAGAAGAAAGTGTTAAAAGCAATAGCATCATTTCTGTTTATACGACTTGTGAACTTACCATTTCTCTGGGTCCCGAAATGTGTGTCGTGGTAAAAATACAAGCTTTATCATGGATTTCACACTAACTTGCCTCCCGAAATTATAAATATTTCTGATAAATAAAAAGCTTTACTTGTACAGAATCACACCGCAAATATTATGATTTCGATGAATCTAAAGAGATTTGATCTCCTTACTTCTTCTTTCTTGAATTCCAGTCTTATTCCACTTCTTTTTCTTCTCTCCTCCCCATTATAATTAATACTATTGACGCCATTATCAGCATCACCAGGTTTATTATTTTTGGCTGCCGAAAGTGGTTGAAGAGGACTCCTTAGATAAACTTATAGTTATTACGTTTTTTGCCATCACTCAGGAAAAATACAAGATGGGCAAGAGTGGAGGAATGAAATTCACTTTTAGGAGTTATCCTGGTAAAGATTTGACTTTGATCAATTAAACCTCTGATCAGATATTTTTAAATCGATCCCGAACAGTCCTTAATGTTGCTGAAACTTAGTTCGATGGTGACTTTCAATGGACTAAAAAAAAAAAAATCGTCACCAACTCGACTCACTGCATGAGTTTATTTCATTTCTGGAGAGTCAAATACGAGAAGAGCCAGGGACAGCTGTCCAGTGTTTGAAATCAATGACACGAGCACACATGCGAGGGTAGCGTGGAGCCCAGAGGAGCCGAATTGTAATCGATGCGGTTTTTCTGTAGCGCAACAATCCTCGTGACCAGTGAGGCACATTAGCTGGGAAATTAAAGACATTTGAGGGACTATTGTTACCCGAGGGCAATCACAAAATAAATGAAACCTGAAATGTGTTTGTGTTATTGTTTGAGTATGTCTGTGTTTATGTGCCAGTGTGTCTGTATATACGTTGGGGGGATGGAGGGGGGGGGGGGAGATGTTTGAAGTAAAATAGAAGGAAATCGCTGGTTGTTAAATTATTTGTGTGTATTTTTGTTTGTTTGTTTGTTCTTGTCTGTTGGAATGCTTTGAAATTAGATCTCGGATCATTTTTATTTTTATTTTGTTTGTTTGCATGCTCGTTTATTTGCTTCTTTATTTGTTTGTCTCAGAGATCAACCTCGCCAGTTCAGTACGCATCTTGTAGAAATTTTGGAGCAGTGAATCAAATTTCTGAACTCTTAAACTGTTAGTTTGGACGAGCACTAGGCCATTCCACATACATATAGCAGTAATGTATTTTAATGTATTTTAAAAATAAAATTCCTTGTCTGAGGTTGAAAAGCGTACAATTATCATAGTAGGGCAGTTCGGGGAAACACTACATTTCTTTTTTTAATGCGCCGTGAAATAATTTCCGCGCTGCAGGGCTCTGTGTAACGGGCACGGGTTTGAGCAAACGGTCGTAAATTACATAGTTCATTGCCGGCATACCAGACCTGGCTTGACACTGCAGGCATAACAACGGATGCCAAAAATACCTATCGGGACGAAGCCGCCTGAAGATTAGTTTGACAGGTATGTTTTTCTAGATAAGACAAACATTTTTTAAGCGTTTCCGTTCTCTTTTGCTTTGTATTTTTTTCTTCTTATTATTTATTTTTGGGGGGTACCGTAGTAAATTAAGGTTTACCTCTTCATTGTCACTCTACAGTCGAAACGACTCCCAGCAGATTGAGATGAAGGTAAAATAAATTTTTAAAAAAAAGGACAAACTTAATGTTCAAATATTTTTTAAGACATAATATCACTTACTGCAATATAGATCTAGTTGATAGAAGATCAGTATCTCAGTCCGTCCAACACTGGTCTCAGAGGTTAAGTTTATATATACATTCTTTTTACCCTCTCTCCTCCAATTTGCACAGTCCCTGAAGGAATTGCTTTCTCCCATCGTAGTGGTAAGAGATCGATGAATGGAAAAGACTGGGAAATGGGTTGAGCAATGCTTCTCTTTTTCCTCTGCGCTGTGATCGGGCCATTGAGATCCTGTGGGGGTAGACAAACTTATTAGACAATTCCACCCATTCTGCGGGTCTAGTGTAGGGGTCTACGAGTCAGCGAGGAGCGATTAAAATAATTGGAGTGCCGAGAGATGGTAACTTCATCTTCCAGCTATGATTTCCTCGTGGGTTGATTCACTAAATGTCATGTGCCGTGTGTTTGTTACGTCCAGTTCGTTGGCTGTTTCTCGGCGTCTGTTACAGTTGATGAACCTGTGTGTTATACAGTATTTTTTTTTTCAATGGTTATTTATGGGATGCATGGTTAAAATTATATCACAGATAGCTGTGCGATTGGAGACAAAGTACCATGAGTTTGTTACTAATAGTGGATAATGGTACGCCGTGTTTTGTTATATACATTGCATTTCACTACGTATTGTTTGCTTCACTGAATGGTGATGGTCCATTTACTCATAGTTCCCCACAGGGGTCCGGGGTTTATAAGTAGGCTCTCTGCTCCCACCCGCAGGCGGTGTAATGTAAGCCTGTCATCTGTGGGATGTCTCCCATGAAATGCCATCCTCGATATTCCAGGGGGAGACATCTCTTCTCTCTCTCTCCTTACTCCTGTTGTGTAAACGTATCTTACCGTATTTGACATAGTATAATTGCCGTAATCGTGCTGATGTGTCTTTAAACCCCAAACAAACAAACAAACAGACGCATAATTCACTATGACTGGCTCATTATATCATATGATGGTTGATACAATTGGTTCATTATGCTATAACATATTTGATATGACTGATATGATACAATTAAAATGTCATGTTATCTATGAATATATAGATCTAATTATACCCTGACTAGTAACCTACTGGAAAGTGACTGGAGAGCGGTAGGGAAAGGCTTGGGGGCGGGGCGGGGGGAGGTGCAGGGGAGAGTGCATCACAATAATTATTTACATTTTGACATTGAATATTGTACATATCCTTATCGTCATCAACAGATTACTCATTTACTTCAACTGGGGTCTTGGTTGGGGGGGGGGGGGGGGGGAGAGACCATGTTACGAAAAATTTCAATGACTGAATTTTTCAGAGATATTGAGAAGCTCCCTAACCAAGTACATAGTTTTTTTTTTTTTTTTTCAATTCGGCTCTATCTCTTGACCTATGACTTCGTGACGTCCACCTTTGGGTTTGAAACTTGATGTATTGGGTTATAAGGAGTGAGAAAACACCCAACTGGCTAATTACATAATTCTGGAATATGACTCTGAATCAATGCACCCTAACACGGAGTTTGTCCCTTGGCGCAGCTGTGGGTATTCATATTCTTACCGTGCGCAATCTAATCCCAGTGGGAATATAGATCAGTTTAATCTCTCTGCCTAAGTGCATTTATTGATTCCTTTTTTTTTTTTTTGTTTTTTTACCCCGCAGTCAGCTGCAACAATTTATAAAAATAACAAATTATATCTGTAATACCAAAAACAAAAAACAACAACAACAAAATAAAAAAGCTACACATAATTTTCCACGGCTAATTATTTAGCCACTGTATGTTAGTTTAAAGAACAAAATCGAAAGTACTTTACCGACTCGATTTCATCCTCTACCGCACCCTCTTTCATTATTAAACATTATATTTTTACACAAAGCCCTGCGCATTATAAATTATTGCACTTGAGCAAAACAAAGAAAGCGGGGAGTAACACGTGAGCAAAATTTAACAAACAAACAAAACAGATAATCTGCTAATCTATCGTATTGCTTCTGACAGCACTGTGGACATCAATAAACCAGTGAAGAAAATGTTCATAAATCCTAGGAGAAGTGGCTAAAGGTGAAACAACTGTGAATTTGCTCAGGTTATCGAACATGTTAATTTGTTATGTGTTTGCTTACAGTGTTCTCTCGTCTCTTTTTCTAATATTATTCATATCTAATATTCTTTTCATTGTCTCGTCGTGAAGAAAACTCGTATGAATTCGGCAACAGTGAGATTTAAAAAGATAACCTTTCTGTAACGAATCACGTTATGTAGTACACACGCGAGAGGTTGTGTATATAGTTATGTAGCTGGTTACAGTACAACCGCGAATGTTCCAGTATGCATGTGTGCTGTTTTGAGCCTGGCCTTGAGCGTATGTTTAGGTATGACATCTACTCACT
>JBCAUA010042755.1:0-11891 GCA_038406235.1 Peronia verruculata
TCTATCTATCTATCTATCTATCTATCTATCTATCTAACTATCTATCTATCTATCTATCTATCTATCTATCTATCTATGACTGTCTGTTTTCTTGCCTGCATACAAAGTGTCCGCTTGAATGCCCGTTTAATTGTTTATCTGACTATCTTTTTATCTCTTTATTTGTTATTTGTCAGCAGATTAGTCAGACTGGACTTCTGACCCAGCTGTTGCTATGAAAGAGCAATCACCATTACCATCAGATTAGATGAGTGCAAAACGGCAGAATTAATTGTCATGCGGATTTGTTAGATGCTTTTTTTTTTTTTTGTGCTTCTTTTCTGTGTAGTTTTTAAATCATGAAAGTGTTTCCTCCAGTGTTTTCTCATTAGTAGTAATAACTGCACTTGTCATCTTTTTTTTTTCCTACAATGTATTGGTTTTGCATCTTTCAGATCCAGAAGTAAATAGCGATCCTTCCAGCACACAGGTGAACTTCATTAACTCCTGTTTCGCTCAGACTGGACAAGGCATTCTGTGACTCAGAATAACCCTAGATCTGATCTGCCTTCTCTTTTTCATCATATTTCTTTCAAGAAGAGTAGCCGATTCTGTGTGCCTTCCCGTGCTACACGGTTTGAGTCAATTCTTACGTTGAAATCCTCCAGGATGATTAATTTATCTTAAGCCCGATAAACACATATGGTAAGACGATCGGAGTTTGTCACCAAGAAATGTCCCTTTCCCCCCAGCCCTGAGGTTTCACCCCTTGGACTCATCCCTCACGTCTGTTCCTTGCGATTATAACATTTATACGTAGCGTTCTGTCTGTCGACCCTGTGTTATTTTACACAATTGTTCACTGCTAGATCTATGCATACTTAGAAGCAAAAGTTTTCAGAGACAGGTTTACGACTTTTTCAATAACGAAGAAAGTATGCCTTGGTAAGAAAGATTTTCATTAAAATAAAAAATTAAAAATTTAGTTTCCTTGAAAGACATGATTTATTAATTTTAAGCTTGATTTTCTGGATCGTTCGCTGAGAACTTGCGTTCGGTACCAACGGGCGTTGGGATCGTCTCCAACAACTTGGAAGATTGGACTTCAGTGTCTGGAGATAACCCCAAAGGGACTGTTCCTCCAAATGATTCGATATGTGTAAATCGGACTTTATACGTACGATGTGCACAGCTTTCTCAAGCTGCTATTAGAATGCTTCTTTGTTTTCATATTAATTTGTAATGTGTGGGCGTAGTCCCTTCCCAAAATGATTTGTGCGTTGTCTGGTAGGGGGAAATCTCATATTAATAATTCTGTTACTGATGCTCTCGGATTCAAGTTGAGAGACTAACAAAATCTTTCCTGCAAGCCGTTCTTCTTTCTAGTCGGTTGGTCTCTTTTCGATCTAAGGCAATTGGCACGTTCTCAGCAGCAGTAACAAGAGGCATAACAATTGTTTTTCGTTGATATTAGCCTGTTTGAACTCAGATGTTATTGGCACCATTTCCTTCATTTCCTGTCCGCCCTTTACCTATGGCCATAGCCCTAGAGCAGCCGAGGACTGACAACCACTGTTGTTGTATTGGAAGTGTTAATCAGTTATGTAGAATTAAGAATGGGGAACTCTTAATGAGCGTGCTTTCTGCTCATTATCTTCATTACTGGAGAGCTCTGTTGCCCATCTCAGCATCACGTTTCTTATAATGGCTATTGAGATAATGTTGTTTCAGAGACCTCCCTCACTCAAATAGACTTCAGGTTTGTGGAATCCTATGTCTGGAATAAATCAGGCTATCGAGGGATGTCAGAGATAGGCGTATTTCATTGAAAACAGGTTCATATGTGAAAGATGAGTGCAAAATTAAATATTAATTAGATTCTAGATCTAGATCTTTTTTCACAAGTTAAGGAGTCACTGTTGCTTTCACAGCTGATCTCCTCGCCACGATTCAATTTTGTTGACATCGCAGTACAGTTAGATATAGAATTTAGATCTACATTTACTTTAAAAATAAATGAATCCCTGACACTGATTTATAGAGGATA
This sequence comes from Peronia verruculata, assembly GCA_038406235.1. Taxonomy (NCBI): domain Eukaryota; kingdom Metazoa; phylum Mollusca; class Gastropoda; order Systellommatophora; family Onchidiidae; genus Peronia; species Peronia verruculata. The sequence goes on from JBCAUA010042755.1 coordinate 2,027, forward strand.
AATGTATTGTTAAATTTTTAAAATTTTCTTTTTTAATTTGAGGTAGATCTACGTATCTAGTCTAGTTACTGTTGCAGAACAAATGAGAGTAGGCTTTATCACACCTAGATCTTTTTGTTAGAAGTTTTTGTTGGCCAAACATATAATTGTGAACTAAAATCTAGATCTATATAATTAAATTATACTGCTTTTTGTAGGTAACAGATGGTTTTGTGTAAATCCGGATTTTTCCCCCTTTGCTTTCTGAATAATCCGGGGGTTTTTGTGTATCTGTGTGAGGTGTTTATTTTTGCTAACACTGTTGTGTTGTAGAGGTTATAGACAAGATTTAGAGAGAAAGAGAGAGAGAGAGAGAGAGAGAGAAAGAGAGAGAGAGAGAGAAAAAAACACACACACATTATTTTTCCTCTTCAGTAACTTGTCAGCAATATTTTTCCTCATGACGTGTAAACATACCTTATCGTGTTTGGCACAATATATTCACGGTCGTGCTGATGTGCCGTTAAACCCCAACGCAAACAAACAAGCCTTAGGTGTTTTTCACCGAGCTACAAGTACTTCCCTCTTTTCGAAGACTTGTATGATTCTAATTTTTTTTTTTTTTTAAACTCAGATCAGAGATTCTTACAAAAACAAGTCTGATATAGAGCGTATATGTAAACATTAATGGTGTCACATGGCCTGAGTGAAAAGAGCCACCAATTACTAATTAACTTGAGAAAGTTTAAAAAAAAAAAATCTGATGTGAGCTTCAGTGAAACAACTGGAAGAGATTCCAGTTGTTTCACTGAAGTTCACATCAGATTTATGAATTCATGACCCTTCATTTTCAATAAAAATTGTGATTTATAAAACACTTGGCAAGGTTAATGTCAGTATGTTTGAATACTGGGCATACATCATAACATAAAATAATGACGTAATAAAATTGAAACACCTAGGTCTGTACGTTGCATTTGTTTGAACAGCTTTGGGTTTGCAATAAGTCTGAAGAAAGTTTAGTGAGAAAATGAACATGGATATTAATTACGAAAAGCATACCTTGGCATTTTTAATGCGGCCACTATTGTGTGACGCTTCTCAAGACCGTAAAACGCAGAAAAAAAAAATAAAAATAAAAATGCAGCTATACTCCCAATTTCTAGCACAGAACCTTGTCAGTTTTTAAAAGTATAATCCTGTATTTTAACCCGTGTTGGTACTATTTGAGACAAAGTCTAGTTGCTGATTGTCATTTATGATCCAATGTTAAAATGACTGCTTGATTGTGAATGGAAAGCTGAATTGTATGTGAGACAGCGAGAGAAGATCATCGAAGTCATTCGCAAATTGTGAGCTCACTTCTCTGTCGCTCTGTCTCTATTAAAAAATGAGAAAATTCAGAAAACTGCCTGTAGGCCCATAATATATTTATAATACATGTATTATAATATCGTCGATGCCAAAACTTATAAAAAAAAACTTCTGAGATCTGTTTTATTTTCCCCATTCGTTTTATCAGTCTTCGTATACACACACATTAAATTTGAATTTAGAATGTAAATAGATTTAATTGATTTAAGATGTAATATTGAATATCCGTCCCAATTTTCGCAGTGGCGAACAAGCAATAATAATGAATTGGGGTGTCCGTCACTTCTCGAAAATTGGGACAATACATATACAAACACAAAGTTAGTCATAAAATGTATATGACATTATTTTTTATACCAAAAGATGATTTCCGGTACTCAATAACATTCAAGCTGAACAGCTAGCAAAATGTGCTTGTAATTAAAAATTTAAGTCATTCAATTAATCAAAGAGCAATTTTAATTGTTTATCTTTTGTAAAGGGCGTGCTTAGTGCAGAGAAAATTTGATGTAACTGTACTGTCTGAATTTTACATGTAGTAAATTAAAATAAAAAATGTGGCACACTATAGCAACATACTACTGTGTCAAAACTGTGAAGTAGAGAAAAATGATAAAGAAGTGTGTCTGGTTGTAACGAATCATGTTGTACAGTACGCATGGACTAGCGGTTGTGACCTAGTGAGGTCGTATGCATATTCATGTAATTCTTTATATCGGGGGGTCTGGAAAGATCGTGTGTATGAGCTGGTCTCGAAAGATCGAGGCTTCCCTAGCCTGACCGTGTGTGTGTGTTTACTTTGTCACGTGTACACACCGGTCACTACGAGAAAGTACTCGAAATAGGATATGTGTCGACTGATGTGTATAAATACAGAGCCCAATCAGAGAGAGGGGGTGTCTAGAGTACGCCTAGGTGTAACGGAATACAGTAGAGTTCAGTGAGTGCTGTACGCACTAGTGTTAGACATCTGCCCTGTAGTGTGTAATATTGCCGATCACCTGCATTAAATTCTATATTATTCTTCGACGTGGAGGAGTCTTGTTTTCATTTCTCCGCTATTGTGTGTGTTTCATCTGTATCAACCTCCTGATTACCACTTATAAGTCAGGACCACATGTGTTCAACACCCTGAACTCGTGACATCTTGGGAGCTCGTCCGGGATCAGGCGTACTCAAGGATCGGAGGAGATCAACAGAAGTAAGCACAAGTAAGCGAGCATTATTTATCATTCGTGGGTCTGCATCATGTCCCTTGTCGAAAAAATAATCCGGCTGACCGACGATATGGAGTTCCGAGGCGAAGAGAGGAGGACTACATCAAAGAAGAGACGGAACGCTTACGACAAGCATAAAGTGAAGAGGCTGAAAGACAAGCACAGTAAGCAAGAGAGGAGACCTCAAAGACAACAAGAGCTCGAGAAATTGCGCATTGAAGCCCAGATTGCTGAAAAACAGGAAGGACAGGCGGACAGAAGCACCAACCAATCTACCGACGATCAAGCCAAGTCCAAGATGTCCATGCTGCCGACTTTTGTGGATGGGGAAGAGGAGGAGCATTCTTCTGCACTATATTTACATATAACTGTGATTCCGTGGTTCTACAGTTATCGTTCATATTGTTAAATGCGTATCGAAAAATGCTGGGGATTTGTCGTCATGTTGTGATGTTTACTCAATCACGTTGTCCAGGAACGGGCATCACTCTCTCGTAGATCTAGATCTAACTGAATTTTGCGAAACACTTCATGCTTCATCAATGGTGATGATAACCTTTGGAAAGAAATATACAATGTAAGCAACAATGTTCACACTATTGCTTATATGGTACCGCGTATATTGTTGAGAGAAAGACAGATTATGGGGCTGAAGTAGTAGGCTAATTAGTTCTTAAATTTCTGCTAATAAGGCTCTATTTGCTGAACCGGTTGCTAATGCGATAGAACTGTCGGATGCATTCAAAATATGTAGATCTTACGTAGTGTGATAATTTGTCAATGGTATATTTAGGTCAAATTGAAATCATTTTTGCAGGTATCTCTTTTTTATGACTAAGATTCATGATTGCAAAGTACAAATGTCAAAAGTGTGAGTGTCTGGGATGGGTGCAGGTCTACCTGGGGGTCTACTTTAAAAAAAATAAAAAAAAGAGAGAGAGAGAGAGAAATGCCGTGCTTAGAGCGTTGAGAATAGCATACCATGAGAGATACCTCACCGATGGTGGGCTCTCACTGCAAAGCGCCTTCTTAGGAGATCGGATATCCGAGCTGTACAATTATAATATATGGAAACTAAGGGTACTTGAATTTGAGGCGTTTAAAGGATGTCAGTTTGAGAACTTTAATCTTTAACGGCAGTAAATGTTAAAATAAACTGTTTCAAGGATTCGTAAATAATAATAATAATAATAATAATAATAATAATAATAATAAGTATTTCAATGCTTACTGCCTCTATCTATATATATAGCCTACATAAAAATTCAACACGTATCTTTCTTCTTTTCTTTTTTTTTCTTTTAAGAGTATTCTGTTTTCAAGTACTCGAATCATAACGATATGAGATTTTTGTTCCTTTACTTTAGTGAAAATACGCTTCAATGAATCAGCGCATGATTTTTTTTTTTCTTTCTTTCTTTTTAAAAATATTTTTATATAAATATTAGATTTGAATGCGTGCACAGTTGATGAGGGTGTCTGAGTAGAAATTCAGAATTTTGAAATTTTGCTCGGACAGCGGTGTTTCCATCCACTCTTCATCAGACATTTAACTGGCAGTGTTCTTCGGCAAAGAGAACTTTGAAAAATATTCAGCATCATCCTCGAAGACCACCTATCATACTTATTTCCACCCAGGAAGCCAAGAATCACTGAAAAAAAAGAGGTCCTACGGCGCGCCTGACTTTTCTTTTCCTATTGTAAAGTGGGGGAGGCGGAGGGGGAGGGTTGGGGGCAAACTTTTTTTCTCAAACACCGTGTGAGTACCGCCTTTGCTAGAAACGTTCTGCGGTCTCTGCATTGTTGAACTTTTTTATTCTTTTATTATATCCTCCTGTCTCTGTCCCTCTCCCCACCCCCCCCCCTCCTTTCACACACACACATTTACCCCAATCCAGACTGATATTGCCATTTTGCCCTTGTGCTAGAATTGTTGCCTGTCCTGTGTGACCTTTTTACTGTCACCTCCTCCCACCCCCTCTCCCCACACAAACTCTTTCACTATGTCCCTCCTCCTAAATGCTCCCCTTTTCCCTCTCCAGCTCTTCGCTTTTTTCTTCCCAGACCATACCTTTTTATCACTTCCTTCCTGGTCCCCACCACGATCAAAGGCCAGATTGACCAGTAAAGAAGATCACCAGGGTTGCAGGCAGGCCACGGATAACAATAGCGGGGAAACAGCAGTCCACAGTCCACAACTGGCACTGTCAGCTCCGGATTGAATTGGCGAAGACAGGTTCAACTATAGAATCAACCAGCATGGCAGAGAGGGAGGGCCAAAGACAGACAGATGCATGAGAGGGTAAGGGAAGGAGGACGGCCTAGTGAAAAAGGAGTGCAGTACCCGGTTTCCAGTCTATTTTTGGCTGTGCACTGCGGTATGTTTTTTATTATGGAAAGAGCTTTAAATATTCTAGCTGTTTGCTAATTTAATCATAGTTCCGGCACTTGATGCACCACCGCCATTATAGTTTCGTTAGAAATCCAGAAATTTAAAAGAGGTTTTCCCTCTTTTTTTTCCCTCCCCTTTTCATTGTTTTACCCTCACATTTTTAACAAAACAAACAAACAAACAAACAAACAACAAAAGCTGACGTATCTCATGCTGGCAATAACTTTTGAATGTGTTAATTTCCTCGGTAAGTCAAATCACAAACGAGAAGATATGGATGGATGATTCAAAGATATTCAATTTAGACTTTGATCAAGAGAAAGAATTTGATATTAATAATATTCTGAAAAACTGAGACACGCAACTTAAGATAATTTTAATTCATGAGAAAACTAGTTCACCATTGGCTGGGCCTGAGGCAAGTTATGAACAGGAAGACTGGCGTTTTGGTCTTTTCTATCACTTTTTGTTGTTGTTGTTGTTTAGGAAGGAGAACCAGCAAAGAAGTATGAACGGTATCAGATGCCTGTCTGGCTGATAGACGCCTTCATTACTGAGATCTCTCAGATGTCAGGAACGATAACCATGTTTGTGTTCTGTTTTAAATGGAGCAATACGATTATATATCTTCTTCTCATTCATTCTGTTGTTGATCATTAATTTTTTCAAGCTTGTACAGGGAAACAACCCATCATTAACGTGCAATTTATTAAACATGATTGTGTCCCTTTAGCTCTCCTTTAAACTGTCAAAAGGTCTAATTTATTCCATATATAACGCCTCACTAAAACATACCTTGTATTTGGATAATGTTCCCTATAACATTCGTGTTTATGATGTCATATATCAAGTCTTACTTATTTGTTATGAAGATGTATATGTATAATAAATATAATAAAGCAGAGTTCAATCTAGGGTAATTTTTGCGATACTTTTTAAGTCAATTAAATCAATGCTTTTCCCCAGACAGGCAGACTGGCAGGTTAGTACTGTAGCTTTTGCCGATGGTCAATTCATTGTGTGTACACAGCAGCTTCTGTCCTAAACAAAGTGTTACATTTCGAGTTCCACAAGATTCGGTTTCTGAAATGATCATACCGAGAGTTCAAATCCCAGAAGCGTTCAATTATCTCCGATGATCAAACAGACAATATCGAAACTAGCAAACGCAAACTGGTATGTTAAATATTGCATGCCGAAATGAAAACAGCGGAGACAGCTGTCTGTGTTAGGGATTTCTTTGTGGCTCATCAGCATGAAGACAGTCATACCTGCGCGTTTTACGGCTGAATAAGCTTACGTTTGGGAAATAAACTCTTAATTAAAAATGATATCAAAACATGTTTTTGAAAGTGTGAATAAAATACGTGCATGCTAGTGAAAATTGGACACTCAAAAATTGTGAAGGGAAGCTAAAGAACATTAAGGCCGATCACATTCTTTTGGACTTTTAATCATTAAATCAAGGCCTTCCAGACAAGAAGTGCGACAACGCCTATGACCCCGTTTTCTTTCAGAGAGCGACTCGAGTTAATGCGCTTTTCGAGCCTTTCTGAAGTCCGAAAACCTTAAGTATATTAATGTGTGTGATTGTAAACGGACAGCAACTAAGAGAGAACGAATGAGTGAGCTGAGAATGACTCAGACTCAGGCGGTCGAGAACCACTGTCATTCTCATCTCACTCATTCTTTCTCTCTTAGTGGCTGTCCTTTGACAATCACACACATTAACATACTTTAGATCGTGGCTGAAAAGATACTGGTCAAGGTCTGACTGGAAAGAGTAAAATTTAATTTAGTCTGTTGACTTCATCACCGTTGCTCTCTATCAAACTGAGTTTTCATCAATACAACGCAATGCCAACACTTGTCACACACACACACAAAAAGCTAACTGGAAAAAACAACAACTCAGGACAGCACGAGCTTAATGTTTGACATACCAGCTCTCTTGGGAAATGAATTCACAGAATGCTGAGTACAAGGTGCTCAAGTCACGAATGCCAAACTGGCCATTTAACCATACAAAATCATGCCAGATAATTTAGATCTATAATCACTAAGGATTATCACTGACTGTGATCACTATCAATAATTAACCCGAAATGGCACCTGAAAATAACTGTAGTACATCTAGTTTCAAGGATGGGTGGGATCAAAGGCTCACCTCTTATACCAAGCATTTAAACTGGCTGCCAAATAGGACATTGCACCGCCATAATATGCTGCTCACATTACACTATCAAAGCTCAAACTGACATCTCTTCAACCTGATTTCTGACGTCTATAGTTGACATACGGATGTTTCTAGTGTTAAAAAAAATTAATAATAATAAAATATGGCGCCATCTGTTAGCAAATTTGTATGTTACACTGAGTAACCGAACGTGATAAGTTATAAAGTGACGTGCACCTCTCAATGTCAGATTGGACTTCCAACAATAGATATACTTATATAGTAGTGCCATCTTTTGTAATCTTGTTACATATGACATACAATACAATATGTCTATATTGTGACATATTATATCTCTGAATGTTAAAACGGGCATTGAACAATGCAGAGTGTACAGCAGCTAATGGCGTCATGTTTTGTTCATTTTATTTGACATGCCATGAGCCCCGACCCCCATCCCCCCCCCCCTCCCGAAAAAAAAAAAGATGCTGGCAACTCTGAATATCAAACTAAATATTGAACAAAAGAGAGTGAAGCCATCTATTTCATGGTTATACAGCGTCTCTCCCACAACTTCAGAAGGTCAGACTTTATTCATTCCGTCATCTGTTATGTGTTCTTATATCCTGCCCTTCCAATAATCTGTATGTCAAACTTTGTATCTGACGGTACAGACTTACGGTGTCTCTGCACATCAATGCATGATACTGATGGAGGTGAACAGGAGGCAAAGTGACATAAATCCAATTGTAAAACGTTTTATTTAACAATGCAGAACGATGTCCTCTTTGTCCACTTACACTATCTAACAGTGGACATGGCGGATTGGAGAATACAGTGGCATACAATCCTGAATGTTAATCTTGATGTTAAACAATACAGAGTGGAGCCATCTGTTGCTGGTTTATAATTTGATGTTCTTCCTTGTAAATTTAACAGCAAACTTCATAATTAACAATACAGATCGTACCAGCTTCGGCAAGTTTATGCATCTTCAAAAAATAAACTTCATAATTAACAATACAGATCGTGTCATCTTAAGAAAATGTATCCACGATATTGAGGGTGATAAGTTGTATAAAACAGTTGCCCGTAACTCTATATGTTAAATTTCGTATTTAACAATGCAGAGTTTGCATGTGTCGCAAGTGATACAAATAATGTGTAATTTCAAGAACTACTGAAGACACAATGACAGCTCTGAATGTCAAATATTATATTTGACAAAAACAAAAGAGTGCCAATGTGTTTCGAGTTCATTTAAAATTCTACAAAATCCGGAAGAAAAATGTATAATTAACAACACAAGAGATGTGTTGCTATCTACTGCAGATTTTTTCCTGACATTGAGCGCGATAAAATGGACAAAGTAACAGACAACTCTGAATGTCAAACGTGATCAGTCGAATATGAACTCTTATTATTCGACTTTTTACGGCTGATTACGTAAATGTTCACCTTCACCCCGTCGTGGTGAAAACATGCAATGAGGTATTTTGAGGTCAGCCACGTGATCGAGGGATCATTGCTCACACGGGGATTTGTTTACACAATGTGGGCATGTCTGCAGGCTTGTAAATGTTCAACAGCTGCCTGTCATCAGCAAAATTAATGGTAATCATCGTACGTACACAATATTTGAAGACACGATTATGCTCTTCTATTTAAACACGGAGAGCATTGAAATGATGACTTAACGCTTATCATGACACATGACAATTGCGCACAAGTTGTCAACTATAATTGAACTGGATGGAAGTTCATTTTATTTATTTATTGTTCTACCGCAAGACAAGAGCCAGCAATCCCTTATCAGGGCGGCGTTCACATTCATGTGTTAATTATTCCTTTCTTTTCTTTTTTATGTTCTACTCCCCCCTCCCTCTTGCATACTACTATCTCTTTAGTTCTTTGTTTCTTTGTATGTTTGTTGTTTTTTTTTTCTCTCTCTCTCTCCTCTCTCTCTCTTTTGTTTTTGTTGAGTCCTTTTTCAAGTTTTCTTCTTTTCCTTGTTCTAGTGTCCTTCCGTCTTCATTTTCCTTGTCATGCACTTTTTTTTCATTTTCGTCACTTTTTCTGTCTTTTAGTTTCTGTTAACGATTAATACATTTTTATGAAAGATGTGTCTACATGTAGAGCGAACCCAAGTGACAAAATACATATAACAGTTGGTACTCTTAACAGGTCAGCTTGATGGCCATAGTTCCGTTCATTAAAACTATTTTGTTAGCTAGGCTTTTGCTTGTTTTGACAGTGATTAGATCAGAGGTTGTCAACCTGTTTATCAAGACCCCCCTTGGGACTCAGGAGGCATTGACAGGGAGAGTTGAGTAGTCTTGTTTGAAGTGGTTTCTGCTAAAATTAATTTTAACTCATGAATTACAAGTTCTATGCTCCAGAGTTTACATTTTTTATTCAGTGATAATAAAAATTCAGAAACGTTTTATTAGTTAATTGTCATTAGAAGACATTGCGGGGGGAGGGGGGGGGGCTATTGTATGCATGCCTGTGAATGTCTGTGCCTGTTTGAATGTATATGTGTGGCCTTTATTGCAATCACAGAAAATGAAATGTAAATCTCGCTGCTGGTAGACGGAAGTCGCGTGTGTGATGGGGGCGCGTCCTGAAATGTGGATTTTGCCCAAAAAAAGCGATTTTGAGCTTTTGTTTTCTCTTAAAAGTACTGCCTTTTCTGCGTGGAAAAATGGTATCAAAAAGTTGCTAAGT
>JBCAUA010042766.1:373-11891 GCA_038406235.1 Peronia verruculata
CCCCCCCCCCCCCCCCTCCCCCCCCCACCCCCCCCCCCCCCCCCCACCCCCCCGAAAAAGATTACTACTTGCACAAAACTGGGCACGGACTTATAGCTGGAATAATCCTATTTTCTTAGGATTAAAATAGTACTAAATTAAAAAATGAAGACAACAGAAAGAAAGTGAGAGAGAGCGAGCGAGCGAGAAGGAAGGGAGCCAAGCAGGAATGATGTCATATTGGAGAGACAGATGGATGGGATAAAGTTTCATGTTCGGTCTTACAGCTGGGCATTGGATTTTATGATATGGATTAGTCTTGAGGTGTGGCAGCCATTCTTAGTTAGATCTATGTTAGTATAGTTCTCTATGTATCCATTACCCATTACAAAAGGAAGTTTTGGGAGTGGGGAACAATTTTTGAAGAGGGGAAAGGGGGGGGGAGGCGGAAATGGGATGGGTGCTCGTCAGATTTTGCTTTTAGCAGACTCTAGACACTTGCATAAAATGAATGTTAAACACCTGGCTCGCTTTTTACTTTATTTTCTCAATCTAGCACTCGATTTACCCGTTTATGTACGTCATTTTACAACCACAGGAAAGATTTGCAAAGAGAAAGAGAAGTGGGATTGAGGGAATAGGCAAGTGAAGAAGAAGAGTTGGGAGACATTGATGAGAAAAGAAAGTAGAAAAAAAAATGAGATCATGGATGAAGAGGACTGGAAAAATGGAAGGAAAAAGAACTCAACTACAGTTCTATCATTGCTGTTTGTCGTTAGCCTTCTCTATGGTGAAGAGTCCCGTCTCTGTAAAAAATACATCTATACCGAAATAGAAAATAAACCAACGGATGTCGACACGGCAAGATCACGATTGAAGACTTAAAGACAAGGACAAGTGATGTTATGAGTCAAGAAGCAGCTGCTGTTCGAACGCTGTTCTTGAAAGATGAAAAAGAAACATTAGTTTTTATTCTGTCCTTTCATGAGCTGACTTAAGGTAAAGTTTACACTTAAAATATGGAGCAGGGCATGGGAATTGGAAAATGTCGGGGTTGGAGCTTCACAGAGAGAGAGAGAGAAAAGTGCTTTCCAGGGACGTTCAGGGGAAGACAGAGTATGTGGAGAAGATATTGGGGCCATGCTCCGTTGCTGTGGGCCAGAGGGAAGGGGAAAGGTGGTGGTGGGGAGGGGGGGGATGTTTTGGACTTAAGACTGAAGACATAGTGCCATATTTCTTACCTTCCTTGAGAAAATAGGCAGAAATTGGGACGAGTAGTCGCGTGAGATCAGTTGAAGAACTTCACCGAGGATTATTATAGTGTATTTTGCAAAATACTAATGCAGAATCAGAGACGAGAGGAACACATTATGTTAAAACTTTGAATGTTGAGACTTAAAAAACTGCTTGGGAATGAGGAACGGGGACATTATCGAGAAATATTCTCACAAAATTGCCCAGAAACTGCGCAGCGTGGACAGGCTGACTTATATGTGGACAGGTGAAGGGTCATCATTATGTGTGATCAGTCACGTGATCCTCAGGCCAGTGTGCTGGAGGGCAGGCAGGGAAGCGAGTAATGAACACGCCAACAGGCTGACAGATGTTCTTGTCAAGTACTTGACAGTGACATTAGGAGAGATGGACGGACGGTTTGAGTCAGACTAACGAATGAGCACAAATGCACGGCATAAACATACTGTGTGCCACTTGGGTCTCTGGACAGTCTGTCATTGGTGCCTTTGCTTTTATTCATTGGTCAAACCACGAAGTCTTAACTTAAAGTAATGATTGAAGAGTTGACTATAATCAGATAATTATGCGAATAGTGATTTAGCACAAGCCACAAATGTTGCCAGCAAGAAATGCATGCACGTATATTTGTGTGAAAGCGAACAAACGTATGGGATGCAGTCATGCAGACACACACATACCTACACACAAATGCACATTCACAGATACACCTGAGCATATTAGAGTTTTTCAAACTCTAAAATCGATATATCAAACTTTCTTGGCGAGATCTGAAGCTTTGAGCTGCAAGTCACCATCAGCCAGATCTACTTCGAATGCATTTCGACTTCATATTTTACCAAGCACCTCCAGCAAACCTCCAGTAGAAACAAAACAATTTCAAACGTAACAGCTGAAGCGGAAACTTCATGTCTGAGGCGCCCCTCCAGTCCATTAAATTTAACATCACATTTGTTTTCACCTGGCGTTTTGGGGTCGCTGCATCTTGAAAAAAGAGAGTCATGTGGAAAACGTTACAAACGTGCCGTGGTTTCGCCGGAGCGCGGAGTCGCGAACTGTTGATCTTAACCGTTTCTGAAAAGCTAAGAGCCGTGATATGAAGGCTTGGTACCCATTGACCGTCAGTTCTAATCCCTTTTTCTTGTTATTTTATAACGTTTTTTTTTTTTTCAGTCTTACTGACTTGTAAGAAGTAACGTTGTAAAGCTTACTTTACGACGAGGGGATTTTAACTGTGATGTTGTAATGTTTGTTTTGTTATGTAGTGCTTGTTTTACTTTGCTTTTTACATTTACAACACCGTCTCACGAAGTCTACCACATTGCCCTTTACTACTTGTCGTTACCTTCAGCAAAACATTCTTTTTATTATGGTTAGTAGTGTACTGCGAAGCCCTTAAATGGCCGGGCTTTCTGGACATTTATTGCGCAAGGCTCTTTGATGAAATAATGAACTGTTGCTTAAAATTTTGAAGTTTTCGAAACGTCTTTTTGGCTCCAGACAACGGCCTTCCACCCGCTCTGTAAACTTCAGTAGATGTTTTACGTTAAGTCTCCTTATTATAACACTGACTTTATTGTGAACGCTCGTTTCTGGTACCCGAACCTTCAGCATGGAAATGAAAGGCAGGCGCCCTATTGCGCGGCCACAGTCTGCCCTCCCAATATTCTCAGTAGATGTATAGGTAAAAACGGTATAGCATGTATCCAGTTCTTTCTTCTTCACCACCATTCTTAATCCATCAGTTGGTGTATCCATTTACTCATGGCATTTTCTTGCCTCTATATCGGATTTCTTCGCCTTAACTGCTCCACAACACCTGGGGGACTTTGCAGAGCACCTGTAGAGAGAGAGAGAGAGAGAGAGAGAGAGATATGACTGAAATCACCTGTCGGTGCTCATAGCTAGCATCGAGCTCTTGCTGACGGGTATGGTATTATAGCTCACAGAGCCTTTTACTTCCGTTAAGCGTTAGTAACATTAAGGATATCAGTTTACCTCCTCCCTTTCCACTCTCAGCCGCCACCACTTTCCCCCTTTAACTCTTGTCACGTCCCACCCCCAGTACTGTTTTCTTAAATTATTTGGGTTAACATTTTTTTTTTTTTTAATCAGAATAAAGCGAGGCGAATTGTAGCTTATATTTAGAACATTCTGACCGTTACTGTTTCACATTGAAATGAACAAACAAACAAACGAACACAAGCGTATGTATGCCAGTGTTCATTTCATTTATTATTGAGTAACTTACAATGAGCATATGAGACGTGATCGACAAGAATTGATTTTTTTTCCTTGTTGTATGCAGCGATATCTTTTCATCATGTCGTACAGATCTCAAACAGATAAAGTGACATTTTTATAGCGTGCTATATTATTAATATGGTACGGTTGCTTGAACTGTGGGAACAATATCAATGTGCTTATGTGTGTGTGGTGTGTGTGTGTGTGTGTATGGGGGTGGGGCGGGGGAATAGTGCAATTTTATCTTATGTTCATAACCATAGGGGAACTATAATGCGTAGTTTAACTATTACACGTAGTTTAGAAATGATAACGTAGTTTAACTATAGTAGTTTAATTATAATATGTAGAGAACTGAAGTACGCCATGGAACTACAATGGTTATACGTGGTGTAAACTTACTTTATTTCTTTCTACTCTTTCACTACCCCCTCTTCCTCCCAGGGTCCTCACACACACTCGCCTCCTTCACACACTCATATATACATCTCCACCCCCCTCCCGCTCTTGCATGCACACTCATCTTCCTCATAAATATACACACACACACACCCCTCTCTCTCACACACACATTTCTCTCTCCCCCACAAATTTCTCCCCTCCTTATACATTCACTCCTCTTTCACATACTCACTCCCTACCCTCTCTCACAGACTTTTGTCTGCCCCCCCCCCCCTTTTTTTTCCCTTCCTCCACCCACTTGAACACTCATATTCCTCCCCTCGCCACCTCCTCCTCCCCTACATGGTGTAGAATGGGCCAGGTGTTATCCGCTCATTTCTCATTCATCTTCAACGTTTCCTCATTAACCAACGTTTAATCGCCGTAAAATTGAGAAATTAAGTGCAACTCAGCCCTCTCTGGAAAGTGAAGAAAGCGATCTGGTCGCCACGGAGGCCAGAGCTCTCTATCTCCTTCACTAAACGCTTTTTCCAAAAAATTTTCGTTTCGAGAAAATTGAGATTAAGTTTTGCGATCTCTCTTAACACACATGGAATAGCATACAGTTTTCAGGCATTGAAGTTATGCACCAAGTTGCCCTTTCAGTTTTATACTATGGAAAGTAGTAGAATTTAATATGTGAAAAAATTTTAAAAATGTGATGAAAAAGGTGTAATATCAAAGTACGTTGGGATGAATATTTGTACCTGTCTGACGGCATGACAAACCTGGGTGATGGTTTCCACATTGCTTAGCTCTAGCTGAGCTTAGTTTAGCCTAATGGTGCTGCGATTGCCATTTCAAGAGGGAAGTGAAAGCTTTTCTGTCCTTGAAGAAGGAAAAACAGTTTATCTTAGATCACTGTTCTTTATGTTAGTCTTTGCCCTCTGGTTTTTCTTTCATTCACTTAGGACATCCACCCATACACACACACAGACACACACACATACACATACACAATCACACACTCATTAACACCCACACAAACAGTTCTAGCTTAAATGATTATGTTAACATTATCTGCTTCCCTCTACACACACACACGTGCGCGCATACACTCATTCGCACGCATACACACACACACACACACACACATATACACCTCTTTATCCAAGTCCTGTCGATCTTTTGAATACAAGGGGGAAAAATGAATGAATAAATGAATGGATGAATGAATAAATAAAAATTTTGTACAAAATATCTAGATCAGAGTAAAAAACGTGCGATATTCTGCTTCATATACGCATAGCAACTAGATAATAATAACACTAAAATCTGCTTGTTTACCTTTTTTTTTTTTTTTTAATCCAGTGCCACCCTAGCCTCTAGAGCCGTGATCTTTTTTGATATTCCTTCTTTGCTTTCCCTTTCTCTTTTTTTCTAGCGGTCTTTTTTTCCTTTGTTCATGCTCTTCCTTGATCTCATTGTTGGAGTGACACTGCCCCGATCTTCACTGTGTTAAAGAAATTCCCTCTGGTTCCTTTTCACTCTTACAGTTTTGTATTATTGTTATTGATGTTGCTCTCGCCGTCGTTGTTGTTGTTCTTGATGTTGCTGTGTGTTGCTGCTGTTGAAAGTATCATTTATCGTTCCGTCGGTCTTTCTCGCAAATGTTTCCTTGTTTGTTTTCTCATTTCGCTATCATGGTCTTCTGTCAACATGAGAGATCATGTTAGTGGTCTGTCATATTAATATGACCATGATAGTGAAACAGGAAAACCGGATTTCGCTTGCTGAAGTCATTTGCATTTTTGCTTTTTATTTCCCAACAATTTCATCACTGAGCAGCTTGTGTTACTCCTCAGTCACCTGTCTCAGTACTCACTCGATCTTCTCTTCTCATCTTCCTCTCCATCCCAATGTTCACCTGTTCACTTCCTAACCCTGGAAATGTGAAAGGGCTGATTTTGCACTAATCATCATTCAATGTGCTATCCTTCTAAATTACTTTCCCAAATAACATAGAATTCTATAAAACTTAACATCTGAATTTACTATTTAGACCTACACTGTCTTGACCTGAACACGAAAAAACGTCAGTATAGATATACTGGTCCTCTGGTAATATCCTTTGGCCCCTTTAAGGTTAAATAACCAATTTCACTTTTCCTTTTATCCTGTTTTAGATCGTTCCCACCTTCTTTTTGGCCACTCTGCAGAATCAACAACTTCCCGCTGGTAATCATTGCACTCCACTTTCTCACTCACTTTAACTGATGACTAATATTTTTAAAAAAAAAATGGTGAGATATGAGCGTAACGTCACGAGCCAGCGCGTTATCACACAAGGAAAGGAAAATGTGATTAGTGTTTTAAAGATTACAAAACTCAACCCTTACTTGTTGAAGAAACAGATTCGATTTGACAGACAGCCAGTTCAGAGAACATTTCATGATAATTTTAGTCAAATAATTTATACTTTGATTGCCGTAAGTTTTAAAACTGGTATGGTAATACTAATACCAACAGAAGGCCTGAGGCATGTATAGTAAATTCATGTTTTCACTAATTCTGGACACTCTGTAGAGTCAGGTTCCCTCTTCCCTCCCCATCTCCCCTTCTGTTACTTTTTTTTTTTTTCTGTCTGTTACCAATGAATACTCTGTAAGAGATTCTGTAAGTATATCAGAAAATGTGGAGCGTCTAGCAGAGAGAGAGAGAGAGAGAGAGAGAGAGAGAGAGAAGGCGAAGCGAAAAACCGTCGTTCTTGAGCTCTAATTCTCCCGTCTTGTAGTGGCATTTTTTAACGGCAAGAGTACACGAAATCCCCCATCTTCCTCCCCCAGATGGCCCCTTCCTCTCACCCTCGAAAAGCACGCCTGTCTCCAATATGTTTGTACAATGTGTGCATTAATGAGCCTGTACCTGCACTTACTGCCCCGGATGTTTGATGCAAGCTGCAGCTTTTATCCCCCAAATGTGTGTTTCCGGCCCCAGTTTTTGGCCACGGTGATTTCACAGATTTGTGGCCAGTTTGTCCCTGATTATCTGAAAAAAACTGTGCGGTTCCAACATTTTAGCTTTATCATTCTCTTAGAAGCTGTACAATACATAACGTTTCCGATATTTTTGCGGTATGGCGGTTCTATTCATCAAGTAGTACATGTAATACTTCAATGAAGTGCTTGCAGATTATTCAGATTTTGTTCCTTGTAGCTTGGGAGCGGCGCTTTAAATGGGAAATACATTTAATTCTACACAGACATGGCAAATAAATATAGTGTGAAGAATAAAGCTTTGGAAAATGAGAAATTTTTAATGATTCTGCACCCCTGTTTTCCTCGTCCAGTAATGTCCGCTTGAAGTTCATTTGGGTCAAAGACACGTCGCCGGCAACATGATTGTTAATCTGCAGTTTTGTTCGGCGCAGATTCCTGCGGTTCCATATTTTACCAAGTATGAAATAGGCATTAAATCTGAAAAACACACTCTCTTGTGCCACTGAGTGACGTACAATGCAACTTGGTGGCTGTTTCTTGTTCCCATCTTGCGGTGTTCAAATATTTCTTACTCAAACATTAAAGCGTCTGTGATTGAACGGGAGTTCATCTGGACTTTATTTCGAGGACGATGTCTGGGACTGTTCAAAAGGTTGGAAGGCCAAAGGCATTGTGCACTGCACAGGCTGAAGTGCTTTGCCCGAGGCTACGCATGATTTCACACCAGACCACGGGTTAGTACCAAAGAGCACCGGTGCGCTTGGTGCAGTGTCACGCAGGATGCGCTTAGTCTCTCGCGCTCAGCAGAGCCAATGGAATTTGCTAATTGCTACGAGCATGGCGCAGGTGCATACATGCACACATCCATGAATACACGGCACTCTGCCGTTCTTTATATGGAAAAAAAATGATGATAAATACAGTAGAGTGAAAAGAAGACATTACAAAAAACAACAACAACAATAACAAAAAAAAAAAAAAAAACTTGATCTTTGCCTGAGACCGTCCAGGAAATCAGGCAGGGAATACGTTCTGTTTGGTTTTCATAGAGTATTTTTAGCGCCAGAAGTTTAGGGCCGTAAGAATCATTTATTCTTAGAAATCTGTAGATCTTTGTTTGTTTGTTTGTTTGTTTGTTTTTGTCTTTTTCAGCTAGCTTATTGAAGCAATCATGGACCCCATAGAATTGCTATGATAGTGAGGCCTGATGATTCCTGTTCAGTTCCTTGAAATAAAATGCATGACTTGTCCACGAAAGATCATGCAGACCTCAATAATATTCCTGTCCACGATAGATAATGTCTGTTTAATCATATTTTGTTCTTTCCATGTATGTATGTGTATGTGTTATTTTCCTTTATTACAGTTTTCACAAGCCACCTTGTGGCGTCCTTATCTTATGCTGTCCGTCTCCTGCCTCAAAGTGCACCAAGGTAGCTAAGAATATCGAGGTTCTTAATTAATTAATTGATAAACTAAGTCTTTGACAAGAAAGTGTAAAACAATCACAGCAAATTCAACGATTATATAAGCAAGCAGGAGCATCAGTTAATTACATGTAATTAATCCGTTAATCATGCAAGATCAAACGGGATGCACCGGTAGCTGATTTGGAAGATTCAGCCTTGTTCATCCTGGCGTGCATGTCAGGCTCGCGTTCACGCACATACGACTACGAACTTTGACAAAACCCTTTTTCCCAGAAAATTTCTGTTTTCGAGAAAAGTGCGAGACAGTTTTTGCAATCTCTCTTAAATTAGGTATTTTAAGCAATATCACATGGCCTAGGGAACATCGCTCACATGTGGCTTTGTTTACTTGCTCTGCGCATGGCGAACAAATCTGGACGAATGATGAGCACTCAGACCTGTCACATCATATAAACAAAGTCACATGTGAGCGATGTTCCTTAAGTCATGTGATTTTGCTTAAAATACCTAATTCTTTTCTTGCAAAATTGGTTTCAAGGTATTTAGGAAGCACTTGATATCTCACCGCTTAATATATCAGCTTTTAAGGAGAAACAAATAGCATCATCTTATTCATGATTTCTAAATAAAAATTGATATAATAAAAGTTCCATAATTATGTCTATGGCGAACTTTTAGGTACGTCTTTAACCACCGATTTTTAGATCATCGGCAAGCAGTGACGTTATCTGTAGTGATCAAAGGAGTGGATTACACGTGTTGTGGCTGCGAGTCAGATATGCACAGACACCGTGCAGGTGGTAGAGGAGGGATGAGCGCTAATCTGATTTGGCAAGGCTGTCAGTGGGAGTCCGGGTGGAGGCCTCAGACTGCATTAGTTTTTGTCGGCAGTTTTTTCTGGTACTCATCACAGGCACGTGGCTTCACACCGATTTTTGTTTTTGTTCTTCAGTTTTTTTTGGGGTTTTTTTTTTTTTTTTAGCCGTCGGATTTTGATGTGCTCATACTATACATTTCTGAGTGCGAAAAAAAAAAAAAAAGAAAATGGGGGAGGGTGGATGAGCGGTTGCCAAATTTGTTTTTCTTACCGGTACTAATTTCTTGAATTATTTTTTTTTAAAATATGCTGAGGGTCACTGGATGGATGGATGGATAAATGGATGGATGGATGGATGGATCAATGGATGGATGGATGGATCACTAGATGGATCAATGGATGGATCGATGGATGGAAACAGATAGACAAACAGGCAACCAGACCGAGATATATATATATATGGATAAAAATAAGGTGGGAGGAAGTTAGCGTCTGTAAATCAATACTACTATAATTACTCTAACATGCTGACATGGTCAAAACGTGTGAAAAAACTGGGTCATAGGTGACTGACGCAAACATCGGCCACTGCGTGATGTCAACCGGACCAGCTGTTCCTTCTCTTATCAGAATGATCCTTGGTAAACAACTGTAGTGCCCTCGCTACACAGCTCAATATAGACACATCCTTCGTCATCCCACAAGTCACCGAAACTGCTTGCCATACAGTTTTATTTTACCTTTATACTGTATTAGTGTATTGATTATTAGAGCGATGCGTACAACATGACGTGGGATATGTCATCCTTTGATTGGTTTGGTTTTAATATAATAGTCTTTGTTATGGTTATCATCACTGTTTTTGTCCGTATGTATCGACGTGATATATTGACGTCATAGTTAAGCCCGTGCAGGCACCAGATGGCTCGTCTGTTACATGTCTTGTCCTTACTCTGTACATTATAACAGTAGCTTATTTTGATTCATTTCTCCTTTATCTGATTCCTATGGGTATGTGTTCCTGTTGGTGCTGTTGTTTTATTTTGTTATGTTTCCCAAGGGCATTTCAGGTTTACAAACTTTTGCGTCTTTAACAAACTTTTCAACGAAACAGAACTCTATCCCAAATGATATTCATCTATGGAAAGGCCCGCTTGGTCCAGGTTTGTTATGTTATGTAGAACTTTATTAGTCTTGAATTTGTAATGAAACAAAGTAGCGCTTACGGAATAGTCTGAACCCAGTGACAGCTGAACGTTTCAGAGCACAAGGTAAAACTCCCATAAAGTCACAGATTCATAGTTAGATTGACCAACTTAAAACTGGTCAACGAAATTAAAAAAAAAAAAAAACACACACACACACACACACAAAACTCTTAAATCTAAGGTGACATTGTAGCCACGCAATCTCAGTTCACTGTCTAGTACATTCCTTACTTAAACGAATGTGTTAAATTGAAAAGGAGTTTTCAGTTACGTAATTCAAGTTCAAGCTTTTGCTTTGAGAAAACTGAGTACGTCTTATACTGAAAGCATGTTTGTTTGAGAACTGAAAGCAGCTGGGTGGTCTTGACCAGAAAACGCCCACAGCGGAGAAACTGCGCAATCAATGAGACTGAGGCATATATCAATCTGTGCTCTAACATGACAATCTGTACCCTGCTGGCTTCCATTATTGGTTACGTCCAAGGCAGCCGTGATAAACGCGAAATTTACGGCGTCCATCTAAATGTGCGTACGTATCGTAAACTAGAAATAGGGTCATTAACCTAATCTACTGACGGCCGGTTATCTGTGCGTCGATGAAACCAGTACATAAAATACATTATTTATCCCTCTGACTTACAGATCCGATCCATGTTTTGTAAAACTACCCGAGTTTGCGTGGGCTAACGTTAATCATGTTTTGGTCACAGTGAATCTTAGTATTATGGAATAAACTCGATCGATCGGGCTAGGGAGAAAATAAATGATGATTTGGATTGGCAAAAGTTCCAAATAGCTGTTCTGCGTGAAATTTTACTACAAATCTAACAAATTTGCTCGTTGTCCATTGAAGGGAAATACCAACACGTAAATAAGAGCCTGGATATACGTGATCAAATTCAAATTTTCCGAAAACTTGAGCTTATTTGTTTCATCCCCTAAGTAGTGATATTAAGGGCACTAGATTTTGGACGTATTTTTACTTCTATATGATTTGTTGGTGTGGAACAATGAAGGGCACGGCGGTACAAGAGTAGCCGTGCAAATATGACAGTGTGCATAAAATTTGTAAAACTAAATGAATAAATAAATAAATAAACAAAAAAATAGACTTAGTATCATCTCGCTTTCTCTCTCTCTCACTATCTATCTATCTATCTATCTATCTATCTATCTATCTATCTATCTATCTATCTATCTATCTAT
>JBCAUA010042777.1:0-11890 GCA_038406235.1 Peronia verruculata
GTCTTTCTAAGATCATGGGCACATTATTTGTTGTTGTCAGTACTCTGATGTGCTGATTTTCTATCAACAACTCTCACACAACCACTCGACTGCATTTTGTCGGGTGTGAGGAAATAAGCGCTACAAACTTCGATCTCGATCTTCAAACAGCCGCCGAACAAATCCGACTATTCTCAAAGTAATCTATGAATGAGGATAACTCTTTTGTACTTCCGATTCATTGTCATCATCGTGCGAAATTTGTATAGCAAATTACTTTAAAGCCGCAATTGTATCGTGGATTCTGTAAAAGTCAGTAGTTGATCGGCCAAAAGTAAGAAAGTCGGCGACGTCCAAAAAGTCGGAATTCTGACTAAAGTCGGAAGTTTGACATCCCTGAGCGATGAAACTGGTGTCAAAGGATAGCTGAGAGATTACTCTTTCACACTATCTATTACTCAGTTTGCCTAAAATGCACCTTGTGAACCAAATCGTCATGATGTATCACAAATAGGTGTTCTATCGGGGATGTCAATCTGTCTGCATGAAAAAGCAGGAAAAGTTCCCGGCATATTCTTTAGCAACATGTAAAATTGAAGTATATTAATGGTAAATAACACAAGATCTGGGGCCAACAGAGAAATTACTGACAGCCAAAAAGAAGGAAATCCTACTAAAGTAAGAAATTTGACATCCTTCTTCCATGATAACAACATTATTGAGAATTATCTGTTGTAGTAATGGGACTAAATCACACAGATATGAAACAGTGGTCTATACTACACTTAAGGATTGAAACTGAAGTTATCAGTGTTCATCACTGAAGAGAAGAAATTAATGTATCCATGTGAGATGAATGAAACAAGCTGCCTTTGTTCTCAAAAAGAAAAAAAAAAAAAAAAATCCAAAAATGAAATTCTGACAATGACACATATGTGTACTGCTACTCGAGACGATAATAAGATGATAATTAACAGCTTTGTAGTGAAATGCATGAGAGCAACTAGTCATATACCCATTCCTTTTTATCATCCCTGGGTCTGTTGGGCAAAAGTAAATTGAATAAGTAGGCCTGACATGAAAAAATAATATAGCATGTCCACACAGAAAACAGAAACATTAATGCAATTGATTTACAGCATTTTCAATAGTGAATGACACAGTGAACAATTTGAACAACAAAATAAGAACTTTAAAGGGAGATGTTTAATGTGCATAAATATGTTCCAAATAGGAGCCATATGTTTCTTACATGTTTTATATTATAACCTTTGCATTGAACCATAGGATATATATGTACTGTTTCAGCTCAAGAGGCAAAAGGACTTCAAACTTGAGAAATAACATTTCAGAAAGTTATTAGGATTTTTAACAGATAAATATCAGAAATTAAAAAGAAGAAGAAAAAAAAAAAAAAAAGAAAGCAAGAAACTCATTTGAATTGTACTCACATTTACCAAGAAATACATGAAATTACAAATCTGCTCTGTTACTTAATTTTGAAGAAATTATAAAGTATACTGAGGGCTAGTAAATTAAATGACAGCTTGAAAAGAGAAATCAGATGACTGAGAATAGTTACTTTAATGAGACTGGTCTTGTCCTCTGTCAGCAAGCAGGCCCTAGCTCCAGAGCGAGCCGTTCTTGCCATCTCAGACAGAACACATGGATACAAGGTGCGATTAACTGTTCGGGAACCCATTCTGTAAAGTGCACAATATCTTCCGTAAAAATGTGGTAAACTGAGCCGTTGGGAAACTGGCAGCTTCAACAGAACATTTAATATTACTATATAAGCAGTTCAATGATTTTCCTTGACTGATTTTTTTTTTGCTTTACCTCTAAATTTCGCACTAAAAAAAATCAGCTGTATTATGTCTCGAAGAGGAAAACCTAACTGAAGATTACAGTTACTAACTTAATGTAATGAAATTATTTCCTAGTATGTTCTGTGAAATAAGACTTGATTGATATAAATTGAAAGCTGTTCTGCTAAAAATCAAAACTTCTTTTTCTTTGCAGGAGTTTTGTAGTATCAGTAAACAGTTCAGTCTTGTCAGCTGTATCTGCATACAAGATGAAAAAAAAAAAAACTCACCTGTGACCAAAAGGCTGAAAGGAAGAAAAAAAGGATAATAAATTAATATTGCTTGAATATAATCTTGAGGTAATTATTATGCTCATTCTACAACTGCAGAACACAAAGATGAGGCATAAATCATTTCAGTGAAAACAGTCTAGTTTGAACTCAAACATGTAACAAAGGGACAAACACAATGATGATGATGTTAAAACAATCAGACAAAAACCCTTTTCAAGTTTTAAATTCTTGAGTCTAACACAGCAGTTTTTCTATCATTCTCCTATAGCAAGGAGCGGCAGCTATTCAGATGTCAGTGATTTGTACACCAGCCATCTTCAAAGTGATTTACATGCTCATATTCTTAATTCATCATCGGCTGTGGTGGTGGCCACTTGAGCTGATGATACCAGTTGAGTATATCTTCTCCATTTGTTCCAATCAGATGAATCTTCAATAGTTTCTGTAACTTACATAGTCTATATAGAGCTAATACAATCTTTATTATCTAACAGACTTACCAAGTCTGAAATGAAAACATCCACACATTTGTCTCTCAATGGAAAATGTTCAATATCCCACTGGACTGCATCAATTTTTGCACAATTTCTGAAATAAAATTAGCATTTTTACTTTTTCATGCAGAACAAAAAGAATTGTATCTTCTGAATTTAATCTCTAAATTTCAATTGCCAAGACAACTGCCTGGCATATACAGTAACATTTTTTGTTTGCTTGAGTAGTTTTTTGCTAGAGTGAGGAAAATGTTCTTACAGATTTAGCTGTTGATGTATGATGAAATAAATCCCCATGCATGTGACACCCAGTTCTTTCCTTTGCTCTAAATCTGCAACAAAACCCACAAAAGGCTTATAGACTTGAAAACTACTGAATGTATCCATATGAAATTTGCAAACAACATTGTTGCATAAAGATCTCTGCTTCTACTTACATAAAGCTGAAAAAAAAAAAAAAAAGTATGTTTGATGTTTTTCTAAAACAGTAGTAACTGTTTTAGAAAACTTTTAGTCATGAGACTACGTTTGACAGATCTAAAACACCAAACACATTTATTTTAACATAGTTTCATTATCCAAAATATCAATAGAGGTACCCATACTTGCCATACACTTTCAGTCACAGGGCATTATTGGTTTGGCCTATAATTAGAAATCTCTTATGATACTAACTGAATAGTTCTCTTTCAGTATACTATAGTGCTCTTTTTTTTTTGCTCAGTGTTGTACACAGCCGCCACTGTTTCAAACATATGCTATTTTCATTGGTCAAAATAGCTTGAAATTAAGAGAGGACATAGAAAATGGACTGTTAGATCTATAAGTTTTCAGACAATTGTCGGCAATTGTCGAAATTCTAACAATCTCCTTAAAAGTGTTTTCAGAAGAGTTAAGTTTTAACACCCCCCCCCCCCCTTCCCAATATGCGCAGACACATTGAAAACACTTATTTCAGTCAGTCCAATAAGTTCAGACAATCTTTTAACTTATTTTAAGGGGCCACTTACAGGTCTACATGTACACTATTTTTACATATCCCATGATGAAACAGATTTGTCAAATTTTGGTTAATGAGGAAGAAGCAAATGGCGGTAACAGCATCCCTTCTCTCATACTGCTGCCAGCTCATAAGATGTCAAAAGCAATTTTCAAGCAAAATCTGTCCATGTTCATGATTAAATCTTCTTGATTGTCTCACACATTTTGACTCCAATATTACATTAAAAACTATCTAATGTTTAATTTAGTGTGAGATATGGCTGAGCTGCATGTGAACTTTTATTCTGAAGAAATAACTTTGCACCATTACTACTTTTTGGCATTCTATCAGCTCATGTCCATGAAAGCCTTGATAAATTTGTAGAAAAATCTTTTTACAAATGGATCCCATATGAGAAGTAATCATGTGGTCAAACTATCTAAATCACATTCATTATAATCATGACTTTTTGGGGGTCTCTTTTTCAATCTAGTTTCAACAGCTGAAACAGTCTTAGAGTTGCTCTCAGAATGCATCATCGTTTCCAGGAAATTTAATTGATTTCTTCTTTCAGATTGTCCTCAAAGACTGCAAGATGCTCTCTCTTAATTAACAGAATAAGCAAATTCACTGGTCTTTCTCTTTTAGTCCGGATAGCTTTGAAAACTCTTTTTCTCATTGATGTTCTTGAAATTCATCATCTAAGACGAGAAAATTAACTTACTTATTTTCTGCTTTCAATTTGGCTTCAGCTGCAGCCATGTTTAGTGTTGTTCTCTCAATGGCCTTTTCATGAAAGTCCCCACCGAGGTGGAAACAGTTAACCCAATTGAGAGCTCCTTCTATGGGGATTGCTGAAGTACCACACATAGGATCACACACAAAATCACCGTTCTTGATGCGGCACAACCTGCAAGGAAGGAAGAAGATAACATAATGAGGAAAAAGAAATAATACGTAGAAAAAAAAAAAGACAATACTTATGCACAAATCTTCACACAGGCAGGTAGTGTAGATCAAAACACAATTTACTGTTTTATTATTTTTTTACTATGGTCAAGGACCAGCTGACATAACCACCATACAGGAGGTTGAAAAGCTTACCAAAACCGTAACCAGGCAGGATATTTACAAACAGCTGCCATCTTTCAAGGAGTCACTGCATTACTTAACAATGATGTATTTTGTCAGCCAGCAGAATTCAGTCATCTCACAATATCATTTGAATTAAATAAACAATTATAAAAAAATCACACTGACAAAAACAAACAGGAAAACATGAAGCAGAGTTTTGTGGTCACCTCAGCATATTGTAGCAAATGGTTGCCCTGAGAGTGGTTGGTCCAAAGGCCACAAGATTTCTGTTGTGCAGGCTGGTCTTTGTCAAGGCAAATGAAACTGTCACTTCTTCATTATCAATGTTCAATAGAACCTGTACCAACATAAATAGTATCGTATTCAAATATATTCAACACATCTGTTGTACAATCCATGCAAATATATCATCAACATGATCATGTACAGTTGCTTTTAATTTCTATTTTCTTGCATGTAAATGGAAACAACCAGGCAGACTGCAACTGCTGGGTCTGATTTTAATATGATAATTATTGGACAATTTCTCTCCATTTTGCCAAGGAGCCCAAGATCCATTTCAATGTAATCACTTTAATCCAAAGTGAACATACATTATGAACATATTTTTACAGTGATGTTCCCTTCCTCAGCTCTCAGAAATTGACCACCTAAAACTCTCTCTCTAATTATATTTCACTCTAAGAAGCATTCTTTAGACATACAGTTTAAATGGGCAAAGATAACTAACTTACCTCAATATCAAAGTTTTTTAAGTCCACAGACCAGTTGAAGTAAGTGATGATTGCACTCCCTAAACTCGCAGCAGCAGAGGAAGAATCAAATGGGTGATTGTCACCTATGCGATTGCATGTGACTCGAAATGTAGGCTTGGTAAGGTCTCTCTCTTTCTTCTGCGGAGACAACTGCAGCACTGTGTCACTTTTCTCTTCACTTGAACATTCAGAATCTTTCAGTGTCTTTTGAGGACTCTCACCTGAGGATTCACTTGCATTAGAAATGGATACAGTAGACGGTGAGGAAAGAACATTGACTGCAGGTCCCACACTGACCGAGTTTGCTGGTGAACTAGATTCCTTCTCTCCAGACTCATCAACAGCAGTGCTGGGATCCAAGGAATAGCCTGGTGGGTCAACACTGCTGCCCATGTTGTCCTGGGATGCAGGAGAGGAAGACCCAGTCAAACCTTGACCGATCACATCACGGAGTGGTGGAGATCCCACGCTCCAAAGACCTCGCTCTTGAGTAAAGGGATTGGCTAACACTGCTACTGGTGTTGGCGGAGGTGTCACGCACGAAACTGATGGTGGAGATTCTATTTCTGATGTCGCCTGTTTCACAGGTGACTGTGGTGGAGAGGTCAACTTTTGAATAACATTTGATGCAAACTCCTTTTCACTCAGATTACGTCCAAAGGATGCAAGACTACCCTCATAGGAAGACACCTTTTTTACATCACTTTTGGGATCAGCCAGTACTATTAACATCTCCGGAGCATCTCCTGACTGCTCTGAACCCATCTGTGGTTCTGAATCATCCTTTGTATTTTTATGTAGGGTTGCTGAAGTTGCATCAAGTTCTCTATCTGTACATGGTCTATTTGCCTCTTCATCTTTATCAACTTTACCATCTGTAATAACTTTACTGACTCCCCCACCATCTTTTGCATGAATCATTGACTCACTAATGCTGAGATTTGAGACATCAATGTCCATGGGCTCAAGGCTTCTTTCCTCATTCTCTTTCACCTCTGATGGGAATACTGTTGGTTCAGGAAGTACTCGGATATCTATTTTTGGCTCTTCTCCTGGCACTGCACGTTTGATGATGACAGTCTTTGGGGCATAAATGTTGCTTTCATGCTTTTTCTCAATGGAGATTTGATCTCCAACACCATCATCAGCTTTTGATCCAGAGTCAGTAACATTCACTTTCGAAGAATCTCCTGCTGCAGAGGCCAGACCAGAAATGTCTTTATGAGTTGAGACTTTGTTTGCTGTTCCTCCACTTGCATTTTCCTCCTGACAATTTGATATGGACTTGGAGACTTCTGCGTCAACTGCTCTTCCCTCCTCTTTGTCCCCTTTAGTCTCCTCTTTGGTTTCTTCTCCTTTCCCTTTGTTTTTTTTCTTCTCTTTCTTCTTGCCTCGCCCACCCTTTCTGTTCTTTTTCTCTTCCTTACTTCGAGGTGGTGGCTGCTTTGAAATCACAACATCCACCATATCCTCTGGATCAGGAATGATATCAGGTTTTGAAGCAATCGGATGAGGGAAGTTGTAGAAACACTGCCAGACTTTCAGGCCAGGCTTCCAGTCAATGTTCAACACCATCTTTTGCAAACGTGCCAAACTGTCATACTGGTGGGATAATAAAAAATAAGCACAGATTTTTTGAATTCTGTAAAATTTGACAGACAGTTCATAAATAAACAGTTACAAATACTTCATTTCCTAATACGTATTCCCATTGTCACTCACTGTGTAATTTACTGATATCATACAAAGTACAAGCGGGTCAGTCTCTGAGTTAAGAGTTGGCTGCCATAAAAAAAAAAGTTTTTGTCTTATTTTTATTTACTGATAGTTGATGGCAGAAATCTGAACTCAATGACCTGCTAGAAATTTGAAATCTATCTCTATATGTTAAGTGGTCAAAACTATGTGCATTCATACAAAAATATCAGATATCAATATTAATTATAATAGTTGATGGCAGAAATCTGAACTCAGTTAATGACCTGCTAGAAATTTGAAATCTATTCCTGTATGTTTAGTGGTCAAAACTATGTGGATTCATACAAAAATATCAGATATCAATATTAATTATAATAACATTAACAAAGATACTGTACTGCACAAATGTGTTTCGGTTTATGACACGGGAGTGAACAAAGTTTAACTGCCTTATTTAATAACTAGATTCCACTGCTATAGATGTAAATTGTATGAGTTGACAGGTGAACATACCTGGTCTGTGAATTTGAAATAGGGGACACTGTGTACTACAACTCTGCAGTTATCAATTGATCCCATTTTGATGACCTGAGAACAAAATTTATGCAAAAAAGTGGCAAACAGATTATCATATCATTCAAAGAATGACCTGCAACAATTCTGGCTTACTTTCAAAGCAACTAAGCTTGCCAGTGATTTTGTGTAAGAAAACTGCTCTCAGAAACTGATGTGAAAGAAATGAAAATAGCAAAATTACAGCGTCTGGCAACGAGACCTATTCCTGATTAGGAATCATTCATAGCAGTAGCCTAATTTAACAATTTTGTATGGCACACCTTACAAATTTATGGTCTCTATGAATCCTGCTTTATATCAAAGCAACTATACTATACGGACAAGGGTGCGGACAGATTTTTTTTCTGCTGTACGGACCCCTTTGGTAAGCACACACAGTAATAGTCATCTATTTCTCATGGATTTGGGTGTCACGTTTTCATCATCTTCTGAATTTGAAATGCTTGTTATGTAGGATCTGTGTTTAAGGTTAGGTTAGGCTCTTCAATTGACCAGTTTTCACTGCATGGTGTTTTCCTGTTCACTTTATTTTCTTGTGATTGTGCATGCATGACTTTCCTTGTTTCGTTTCCTAGGCTAGTTTTTAAGATGTTGCGTAAAGAGTCATTTGCCAATAATAAAGTATAGTATAAGTTTTAAGCATTTTTTAATTCTTCGAGTCTTCTCTGTGTAATTCTAATCAATTTTTAGCAACACACATGGCCTAAAACACTACCATACTTACGGTAGCTCTGGATCATGTGCAAATCTAACCCATTCATGCAAAGTCAACATATCCGCTCAGTCAAACCACAAAACATTGTGGATCTAGATCGAGATCTATCAACGATGCATCCTTCTGGTGTAAGTGAAAATTCTAGGCCTACTACAATTCCCATATTTTTTTTGATATTTGGTCTATTTTCTCGCATGGTGCTTAAAATGCAGCAAAACATGGTCCCACTAGTTAGGATGCGTAACTGTACATCCGTAGCTCTAACACCTAGAGTAGACTGAACAAATCTGAGTTTGGATAGCAAAGTTATGCTAAGAAGGCAATAGCAATAGCCTTATACTAGATATTGCGAGGATCTAATATTTTCATTTTTTGTTGCTTTCTAAATTCCAAATTAGATCAATACAGATCTCGGCTCTCGATCTAGATCTAGATCTAGATCTAGATCTAGATTTTTTTTTTAGATTTTAGACTAGACTCGAGATAAGATCTAGATCTAGATCTAGATCTAGAATCTAGATCTATACTTAGCAGAATACACGAAATAACTTTCGCTCTCTGTTTGTTTTCCATCTGAGTTGGATCTTGCAAGGTAAATTTCTGTGTAGATAATTTCCTTATCTAGAATCTAGAAAATCTAAACGATCATGTGGAATCATGAGACTGATGACGATGAGGTCTAAAAAATGGCCGCACTCACATCTGTCACCCTTGAAAGGGGAACTTGAAACGTTATCTTCCCTCTGGCGGCTTTAACGTCTGTTCCAAACTTTTCCTTGGCTTCACCACGAGCTGACTCTTCAAACCCTGTGACAACTGATGCTTCAATTGTATACATTTCATCCTGCTGCTCACACGATCCTTCCCCGCTCTCTGCCATGCTTTGGAACTGAGGAAAACAGTGGATCGTATTTCGCTGAGGGAAAAATCCAACTTTTAGTACATGTAGTAATCGAAAAGATTAAGATTTTGCCAGGTTGGCTGTGCCGTTTCGTCAATGACAGTAATCACAAAATATTTTAACATCAGGTCTTTCAGTTTCGCACTCACGTTCAAATTCCTTACAGATTACTGTACACAATAAATAATCAGATGTGTTGTTAAGGCAGAACCATTGAAAAACCTATGACTGTGTATCCTCACAATAACCTTTAATGATTTATTTCTTCAGATGACATTAGTTTTCATTTTAAAATGCTTAAAGGTAAACAAAGTGTGTCAGATGTATGACTAAAACAAGAGACGATGAGAACAAGAGATGAATGATAACAGCTTAACAAGAGACGAGTGAAAATAACAATAATGATAATAGTAATAATAATAGTGATGATGGTGACAATGGTAATGTAGATAATAGTAATATGGCATAAATGACATTGAACTGAAAATACTGCGATAGCTAAATATTCAATTATTCATTAGAGGATTAGTAGCCAATTGCTCACCAAAGTGCAATAGCACAAGCCATTTGGGGGAAATAAATAACCCGAGAATATATTAGTCTTCTTAAAAGGTGATCTTCAAAAAAAAAAAAAAAAAGGACAGGTAAAGTTCAGACTCAATTTTTTTTTTTTTTTACAATGATCTTCTGGCTGCATGAGAGCATGTGCTATGTTTAGCCTTCAGGAATGAAAAAAAAAAAAAATCGGGAACTATCCTTGGCAATCTACAATTATCTTTGTACCGCAGAGGCAGATTTTATTATTGATGTAACCCACACATTTCCACCTATGTTTTTCTCTCTTATCCATAATGGGAAATGTATTAAATGCTAACGCAGTACTATCTATATGACAGCTTATCTATACTGAAAAGCATGGTACTAAGGAATTATTTTTATTATTATTATTATGGTATTTTTCTCCCACTGTAATCAATGCACAATCTTCGGTCGTTTACAGTTTGTTTGTTTTTTTAAATTTAATTTCATTGCTCTGTTGTAGTTAATGATTTAACTTTCGTTTGCCGAATTTCCTGGATAACAGAAATTTGCTTGCTAGTTTCTATACTTTTTACTGTACAAAACTATCGATAAGTCCGCCCAATGTTTTCATTTTCATTTAGATCTACCACCAGCCCCCAACAGCTTCCAGTGATGGCTATATGCTGGGCTGAGAGAAGACAGTCACATTTTCCTGGAATTTACTGTCCAATATTTCATAGACCATGACTTTTGATTACGCTATGAGACAGCCCAGTTCTGGGACGAACGGTTAAAAATGTAGATCTAGGCCTTAGTTTGAGAAACACGTTAACCGCTGCTAGTGTGTCCATGTAATTGATAGGCAATAAGAGTCAAGATCTAGTGTAACACAAGCTTTGCGATTAGGCGGCTGAACTTGAACTCGAATGAAATTTTATCTGAGAGGGGGGCATTGTCGCAAGGAGTGGTTGTTCGTGATGAAGGACGCTAAATAAAGAAATGACATTACTGTGATTTTTTTTTTACTTATGTACACAAGCTTTGAAGGATAGTTATCTGTAAAGAAAACAGGCAGTGTCCTATTGTAGGTGTGAATACTCGACTGTTATCTCTATTTATAGTTGTGAACAATTGAGATAAGGTTAGTGGTTTTACAGTGCAATAGTAGTGAATCATCAATGATTATCTATGGAAGTATTAAACATTATAAACATTTTCAAAAAGGATATCCTGCATTACTGTGAATGTTGTTTGAAAATAAAAGATGTCAGTTTGATGCAAGTTTTTGAATCCCAGGCCAGTGTGTCCTTCTTGGTATCAGTAATTAAAGAACTGCAGTATTGTGAGGATTGGAGGAGCTTGACTGTTTTGTTGGATAACTATACTGCTACATATATAACTGAAGTTTTATTCAAGTGCTCAAATGTTCAGTGGAAGTTGGTTCTTGTCCTCATTGAAAGAGGTGTTTTATAAATTCAGATCAATAAATGTGATATTATAATTTGCCAACTTTTGTGAGATTTAAGCAAATGTTCCTTTTAGTCATTCATTGGTCAGTGCATCGTTGATTCGAGGAAACAAAAATCATGGCCATTTGGCAGTGGCAAAGACTTTCATTTCGGAA
Source organism: Peronia verruculata (assembly GCA_038406235.1). Classification (NCBI taxonomy): domain Eukaryota; kingdom Metazoa; phylum Mollusca; class Gastropoda; order Systellommatophora; family Onchidiidae; genus Peronia; species Peronia verruculata. The sequence continues at coordinate 11,443 of JBCAUA010042777.1, forward strand.
AGTGGCATATTCCATTCTTGGCCTGTACCTGCTGATTACATGTTACACTGGATTCCATCTCTTAAATCGCAAGCTCCAGACAGACATTAAGGATAAACAAATGCTGGAAAGGATTAAAAGTTTATCAGGTATGCAATTAGCTTTGGTTCATAAGAATACCTACCAATTTTGATAAATCATAGATTTAACTTAGAATCATTCCCTATGCAGTCATTTTTTTCCTTGGAAAAAAAAAAAAAAGCACAGAAATTAAGGGGATTTATTTTTAGGATAAGAATACTATGTGATATATGGGCTAATTTTCTGCTTCCTTCCGTCACTTTTAGTTTTGAACTTTGCAGTTTCCTTTTCACCAATTTTTTTTTTTTAACGAAATTTCTCCATGAATCTTTTTTCACCCCCCCCCCCCCCCCTCCCCATCTGCCTTTCTCTGCCTCTGTCCTTCTCT
>JBCAUA010042788.1:0-11889 GCA_038406235.1 Peronia verruculata
GTCATTCGAAAGACAGGTCGAGAGAAAAATTGATAAAATTATAACAATAAAAAGAAAACATAAAAATTTTTCTGTAATTTTTCATGGCTTATGTTTCAAGCAAAGGACGTAAAAGTGATTTTTGTCCTCTTTACACTGCTTGTTCAATCCCTCTTTTGTCTGGTAAAGGGAGGTAATAGGACTGAGCACAACGATCTCCGATTAGTGTTTACGGATAAACATGACCCAGTATGGTGGCTTTCATTCTTAGTATTGCTATGTCTGAAAGTAAAGACAAACTTTCATTCTGATTACTACTCTGTATTATGACGGGACAAACATTGGGGGAAATTAGTTCATATTCGACTAAGCAAAAACCTGGAAATCCCAGGCGGAGTGTTTGTACCCCTCTGCTAAAAATAGAACACTCACTGATGTTTCTTACCGCTCCACCACGAATCCGAGAACAATTGTCACCAGTCCCGTACATTTTTATGTTTTTCTATGTCAATGACGGTGAACAGTTTTGAGTGTTTGAAACCCCCCTTCTAAAATTAGGTGGGGATTTCCAAGCGTTTGCTTAATCATAACAAATCTATTGTTTTTATGGCGTCCAAGTCTACTCTCATTATTACCCAGTTAAAAATAATTGTTTAAGAAAATATTTTCTTTTTAATATTCACGTGAAATTTTGTTGTTGTTGTTTTCTCTTAGCATATTGAGCAAAGTTCAAGAAACGGATTCAAAGAGAGGCCAAATTATTACTGTGTATTAATAAAGAGGAAAAAGCTGTATAAATGTGCATTTGTAATATTGATTTTTTTCTCATCTATGTTTTTTAGTACCGTGTCTGAGTAAAGACTGTGTCATGCTACAAATTCAAAGTCATCCGTACTGGTTTCCATCTCGTGTAGTGGCTCACACAGTTCCTCCTCTTTCCCTGGTCCCTCTATCGTCCATGTTCACTAATAGTCAATTGGAATTCCCAGTATTGACCAAATTCCCACTTCATGCACGTGATCCGTTGCTCACCCTGGCACAAGCTCATTAAAGAGAGATGTTTGTTGCCACTTCTGCCTGCACGCTCTTGTGACTGGACAAGCAAAATGAGCTCATCACACGCAATAAATACCCGTGTCTCTGCTTTACTTTTTTTTTTTTACAAACATATTTTTTCGTTCCTTTTTAGTTACGCTTCCTATTAGAGTGCTGTATGTTTTTGTTCGTCCCGTTTTTTTTTATTTCAAAGGCTGTAATTCTGGTAATGTATCAATGGCCACGAACGAGGCTCCCCCTTGTGGAAACAGACACTGAATGCGCAGATTAAAAAACAGAAAGAATTAGTTACGCTGAGTCAAAGTCTGATTATTTGGTATTAGCCTGAGTTCAATGTTTGAACCGTTGGCTCGCAGAATAAGAGAATGCTTTCAGTGGTTCACTCAACATGAGATTTGTGAAAAAAAAAAAAACCCTTGAAAGTACTAGATCATCAATGATTTAGTGAATGAACCTGTGATGTCATTTCGTGAGCGGAATTAATTAGTGTCAGGCCGCCCAGTGTCTGAAAAAACAAATGAGACAAGGGGAGATAATATATTTAAAGATCAACCTTTTTGGCACAGTTTTTATTATGTTCTGAGTCAGCGATCAAGACCAATGGATTCCACTCACGCACAGTAATTCAGCAATATGTCCTTGCAAATTCAATTCACTTAGGAATAAAACCGTATGTCCGTACGCCCTGCACGCATCTTTCTGTGTTTTTCACCGGTATTTGCATTTGCCCGCTTATTAGAAAAACCCAGCATTAAACACAGGGTAAGAAGCGTTGACAAGGGGCAACATGGTCTAGAAAAGCGAGAGACCGACAACAATGGAGGGATCTGGCGGAGGGCTACTTCCAGCAGTGGAGGGACATGGCCTAGAAAGAAAGAAAGAAAGAAGAAGCGTTGGTACATTGTTAGTTTGTTAGTGAACATATGCTATTTTGTCTCATCAGATAATAAGAGTTCATACTCGACCAAGGACCGACTTGGAAATCCCCGGCTGAGTGTTTGTACCCCCTGCTAGAAATAGAACAGATACCGCTCCACCTCGAGATCCGACAACAGTTTTGTTGTCACGGTCCCATGCTTTTTTTTTTTTTTGTCCATGGTAGTGAATAGTTTGGAGTGTTTGTACCCCCTACTAAAAATAGACGGATATTTCTAGGCGTTTGCTTGTTAGGAACAAATCTGGTGGGTAAATTTTAACGGTGAAAGTTGAAGTTTCCCGAGATATTTCCCAGAGTCCCTGTGGGAAAAAGGTGGATGACAGACAGCGGGAATCATTACCCCGGTGACCCCATTCTTCTTCTGAAGGCCGTCATCTGTCTCGCTCCATCCGGGGAGTTTTCCTAGCACAAAATAAGCTCCCATAGTTTCTAAGATTATGTAGACAATTTTGTCCTCAGAATTTCTTGTGAAGAAAACTGAAAATAAAACAGTGAATGAGAGGACGTGTGATAATGAATAAAACTGAGAGTCTGCAATAACCACCCATAGGAGGTTGAGAGACGAAACAGAGCGAAACGGACCAAGAGCAGTAATATTATCTATACGGCGCCCTCAGCCATCGACTCCATGAGCAGTATTTGAACCTCCATAGCTGTCTTAGTGAGCTAGTTCGGAATCCTGTGATCATTTGGTGATTTTCAACGCTCCCTTCGCTTAGTTGTCACATGGTAAAGCCACTTACCCCTTTGTTTACATCAAGGAACACACAACATTGTGAGCAATGGCAGATCGTGGTGTTCAATGATATTACTACCCTTTACCAGACACAAAGGTTTTGAACAAACGGTGTAAAGAAGAAAAAAAAATTCACGTTATGGTCTTTATTTGAAACACACGTCATGAAAAAGTAAAAAAAAAAAAAAAGACCATCTCTTGATCCCTAAGAGGTGAAATTGGCTGGGTCATTTCAGACCACGTCGCCGCAGTGCAGCGCCACTGTACTTCCCCCGATATACATCAGGTACCCGTTTTACAGATGGGTGGGCTGAGGAAAATTGTGTGTTAAGTATATTTCCTAAGGATACAACATGCAACCGTTGCAATTCGAACCACCGACCTCTACTTCCAAAGGCCGTAGCACAAATCACTGAGCTAACACGCCACACGCCAAAATTCTAATATAATGCTAATAATAATAATATAATAATAATAATAATAATAATAATAATAATAATAATAAGAGAGAGAGAGCTTGTTTCCTTTTTATTGTAACAATTTTTCTCCAGATATTTTTGGTGATCAGTCCTGGGAATGACATGAAGTAAAGGGATTTTTTTTTCTTTAAACTGTTTGTTCAACACCTCCTTTGTGTGGTAAAGGGAAGAGATAAGACTGGACACAACGATCTGCCATTCATTCAAACATGGGTGGTTGTTAATGAACGTATGAGTGTTACAACATTGTCAGACAGGGCAAGAAACAGAGCAGACTGATCGATTTTTGATGTACATGTATTTCAATTGGAAAGACAATCCGTTTTGTGCCTTTGTTCACAAGGCAATTTCAGTTAACCCATAGCCGAACCTTCGCCATTAGTCCATTACTCTGCCGTCATTTAAAAAAACAAAAACAAAACAAAAAAAAAACAAAAAAACTGCAGTATGTGCTTTTTTTTTTTTTTTTACTGCATGTACTGTTTCCTTAAAATGGTGGCAATACTGTCATTGTCACCAGCGTTGCCGACAACAACTGATCAAAACACAATTTAGTATTTTATTACTTTTTTTTCTTACTACGGTCGAGGACCAGCTGAGATCACCACCACAACAGGAGGTTGAAAAGCTTACCAAAACCGTAACCGTAACAAGATCGCTGTAATAAAGATGTTTTTTTGGTTTCTCCTCCATATCATTACAATAGCCATCCTGATGCAATTACTGCTGTTGCATTATTTCTACCCCTACTACTATTGCTCTAACGTTACTTCTACTGTTGCTCTAACGTTACTTCTATTTTTGCACTAACGTTACTTCTATTGTTTCTCTAACGTTACTTCTATTATTGCTCTAACGTCACTTTAATTGTTGCTCTATGGTCATTTCTATTGTTGCACTGTCGTTACTTCCATTGTTGCTCTAACGTTACTTCTATTGTTGATCTAACGTTACTTCTATTGGTGCCCTAGAGTTACTGCTATTGTTGCACTGTCGTTACTTCCATTGTTGCTCTAACGTTACTTCTATTTTTGCTCTGACGTTACTTCTATTATTGCTCTAACGTTACAACTACTATTGCTCTCACGTTACTTCTATTGTCATCACTACCAATTGAAATCATTCGGCTACTACTGATATTAGCGACACAACTATTACTACTAAGAAATTTTCAAGGAAAGGATATTTCCTTTAGAGTATGTAAATGTTGCCCTTCTCTGCACAAACTCCATCCATTTTAGTCTTGTGGTGCTTATGTATGTCGTGGCAGGGGTTTAAAATTGTTAACCGCAACACATTCGGTGACGAGGACTTCATTTCAATATCATTAAGTTTTCCAATTCACGCAGGGTTGCTAATGTTGATTAGTTTCCTTGGTTGGACAGAAATTCATTGGATTCTTGATCGTGGAAATATTGGATCGTTTTTTTATGTTTTCATTTCTTCTTGGGGTACAAATGTTGAAATCAGAAAGTCCGGATTTTATAATCCGTAAAAAGATTTTCTCCCCATTCTTTCACTTTCTTCAAATTCTTTTATTAGGGATGTGAAATTTCCTACTTTAGTAGGATTTCCTACTTTTTGCTGTCAATAATTTCTCTGTTGGACCCAAATCTGCTGTTACTTACCATTAACGTACTTCAATTTTATGTGTTGCTAAGGAATATGCCAGGGACTTATCCTACTTTTTCATGAAGACCGATTGACATCCTTGTTTTATGTTTAAGTGTAATTGTGACACACAGAATTTTCTCTCAAAATCTTTTCCAGCGCTGGAAATAAAATGGCTTTCAAACATGCTGTTTGTGTGCGCCCGAAATGGTGATTCTATGACGAACACACTTCTTAATCGTATGAACAGACAAATAGCTATGGATTTAATAGTAATTTAACACAGAAAATTTTAATTGCTCTTTCGGCCTAAAAAACATAAAAGAAACATAATGGACCCGATTCTGAATATAGGCCTCAGTACGACTCAAAGGAAAGTTAGTCCTTATATTTTTATAATCATACCATCACCGTAACTGCGCATAATAAATGACAAGGGGAAAAATCTCTTTTCCAAGCAAGTGATTTTCAATCATTGAAACAATTAAAAAAGAAAAACCGAGAACATGTCAAAAATCGCAACATTGGTACATCGGAGTGTAGTAATTAAGTCTAATGTACAGTCAGATGAAATTCTCATTAGGACGGGTGGGTAAGGACAGGTCAATTAACTATACTGCTTTTAAAATGAGCCTCAGTTTTTACTGAATAACAAACGAGAGAGATTTTATAACAATATTGAACTAGAATCAAAGATACACTAGCCAGTTTGCGATAGATTTACATATGTATTTCATTTTGATCTAAGTTACATACAGATAGTATATTACCTAGGTTATTATATTTGAAACAGTGAAAAACCTCCCTTAAATGCAATCACACGATGGTGCACATAGAGACGCTTATAATATTCTCATGCGCTATCAATTATACAACACGAAGTCATTTTCCGGCTCCCCCGGGTAGTTCACGCTAAAATCACATGCATGTGAAACTGAATTCATTAAATTACAGTTGACAGGATCGATGTTACTCTGCGGGAAATTCGCTAATAATACATGCGAAAAACGAGAAATAGATTCAATAACAACAATAAGATTGCATTTTACGCAGCTTTCCTTGTTCGCTTTCTAACCGAGAATACAAAATCAAATAGAAAATGTTTATTCATTCATATGAGAAAACCCTTGAGCTTTTGCACAAAAAATATCATATATAATTATATTATATAAAAGTATCAGAAGGTGACGGTGACCTCATTCATGTCATAAGTTTATAGTAAAAGTTCATGTTTGTTTTTCTCAAGCCTTTCAATCCTAAGAAAGTAGGACTGTCTGGGCTTTTACGTTGCCAATTTTTGCTGAGAAATTTTGCGGGTAGTATTTTGGATTCTGAAAATTTTGCCCTGACAACGGCACTCAACCTACTCTTCCATCGATTTTGAAGTGGCAAAGGTTCTTCAACGTGTGTAATGTACACACGGGGCCTCCGAAATATATTTGCCGTTATCCGAGAGGGCTAGACGTCGGGCTTCCCTACCCAGAGGAGGTCAAGGGATAGTTGTCACTGAAAAAATGCGGGTTTTCGATCTTCGTGGACTTCCATCTCCCGATGCAGAACCCGCGAGTCGATCCCGGCCTGCTTTTTCCATGAGCAGACGCCATACCACAGAGCCGCTGCGTCCCCCAAGTTCATATCAGATTTCAATGTATTCTAATATCTTGTATGGAATAGACAAAAATTCACTAGTTTTCTGTCACTGCATGGACCTAATTCAGCAATAAACATTGAAACAAGAGATGAATTCAATGGTGATAGTATTACATGTAGTCAACTATTCAGAAAGAACAAGGCGCCCAGTATTTAAAGTTATAACAAACAGTGGTGTCGTGGGCCAGCGGTTAGGCCGTCGACTCGGGATCTGAAGTTCCGAGTACGAATCCTGACTGGTCCCGACATTTTGTCCTTGGGAAAGGCAATTTCCACACATTTCCTGACTTCACCCAGGTTTGAATGGGTACCCGATTGATATTGATAGATTAATAAGGATTTGAGCGCCTAACAGGCAGCCGCCTTGTATGCTTCCCAGGAAGCTGAGAACGTTTATGAGTGTCTTCTTTGGGTCTGTCGGGGTAATACAGTAATAGATTGTAAAGCGCCTAGAGCCTGTAATTACAGGGATAGGTGCTATATAAATACTCTCTATTATTATTATGTAAAATTCCTTCATTTCAGTATGTCAAGATGTCTTTTGCATTTGCCTCTGATTTCTCTTGATAATTGTGATTTGTTTGAATCAGAAAGAGATTTATCTCTCTTTTTGCCTGCATTTCTTTATTTTTTATTTTACGTTTATGTCACTGTCAGAAGTGAACAATTAGAAGTTTGCTCATAATCCATATTTTTCATTGCTATGGAGATAAACGTGAACAGTTATTTTGAAATACAACTACTCGTATTTTTCTGTTCCAAATTGGAAGTGTAAATTTCAGCTGATAAAAGCTAGTTTGTACGTCCCTAAGTAACATAGAGATAGCAAAAGAGACAGATGGAATGAGAAGAAAGGAAAGGGACAAGAGAGACAGAGGGAAAGAAAAATGAAAGACAGAGAGAGAGAGAACACCACTAAAATTATTTGGAACAGGTTTCTACGACTGGGATAAAAATCAGACCCAGGCCAGTGATGTTTCCCTCCCCCAAACCATGAGAAATCGATAGAAAAGAACGACTTTGGGGGAGAAAAAAAAGGGGGGGGGAGATGGAGCAAAACCATCACAAAACGAGCGCTCCAGTATTCACTTTATTCTATTATGGCAGCCAGACACCACAGTGGAAATAACAGGACAAAAGCCAGAAATGGCAAGTGTTTTTCTTCCCCTTTTTGCTCTTTTCCTCTTTTCTGTGTGAATGTCCATTGCGGTCAAACAGAAAGCACACAGGCCTGCTCACCCGGCCCAGCGCACACGGTCCTTTGATGTAACGTCACCCAGTCAAAACGATGAATAAATATGGCAGTATAAAGCGGGAATGATAATGCATAACCACAGAACAATGATACGGGGTATTGGCATGCTTTTTCGGCCCCCTCGTTTTAGAGAGAGAGATGCTCATCTAATTGAAAATCAATGAGTTAGCCATGCTACGTGAACTTTGAACTTTTGGGATGCATGGGAACAAAATAAAATAAGGAAAAAAAAAAGGGGGGGGGGGAGGCGGATTTCATGGAGAGATGGGATTAAGTTATGATGAAATAGGTTAGACGACGGGCCTCATTGAAGGCTTGTTTGTCGTTGTTTATGTCGTTGTTGCCGTTGTTGTTGTTATTATCATGTCGGTTATTGAGAGGTGGGCAGGGGCCAGGAAATGCTAAAAGAGGAACAATAACTTTGGATAAGGATATAAGAAAGAGGCTGGGCTTTATTAAAAGGGAAAGGGACTGGGTCAGCAACAACGGGGGGTGGGGGGGGGGGGCGCTGGATGAGCGATCACTTGTGAAATTTTGTGTGGGGACGATGGGAAGGTGAGTATTTGTATGTGTGTAGGCCTGTGTGCCATTGAATAATGAATGGAAGCCAGGTGGTGTTGATTGGATAAGAGTGAGAGCGAGATTTGATGCTGGAGACTGGTCGCTGTCAAGTGGACTTTTTCTTGTTGTTGTTAAGTAGAGTGGAAGACAGAGGAAAGGGAGGGGGGGGGGCAGAGTGTGAAAGCAGAGCAGAGAGATGGGAATTCACCTGATCAGACGGGAGAGAATTCCATCAATCTGAATCAAATTGGATGGACTTCAGGATGCTAGCGAGAACAGTCAACCACCTGAGATCACTTTGCTATAACTTAGGTACAAACTTGTTTTAGAAACAAAGTTAAAGGGTAGATTATTGACTGTGGTCTAATGCATGAAGGTTTCATTTTGTTGTGAAATGACAATTCTGAAACACCCTGAACTTAGTATCATTAAGAGTGACCCATGAATACTGCAGTGCAAAGATATACATGAATCTGAAAATGCAGTATCTTGGATTCATAATATGAGATCTCATGCCATCTAGATCGAATTTATATCGACATTGATCTGCAAGTATCATGCAGGAGACACATTTATGATATCACTGGATGTAGATTAACCTATAGCGGCTATCGGAAATTGAAAACGAATAGTTATCAGTGCTAGTTTCATTATGCGAACTGCGGATACAGGAGATGGGTCATGGATAACCACTTGACGAAGGCATTTTTAAGTTCAGAAATCAGTCACAAGTCAACAGAACAATTTACAACGCCTAAGCACCGAGTCACTACAACCTGACATGAACCTGCCATTATTCCGATATTTATCAATAAGCTGCAGAAGAAAGACGCTGAGTCTGGGGCCAGTCAATGGAGTATAATGATCACATCAGACAGGCGAAGGATGCCTTCAGCTGGTATGGGTTGTAGAAAAGAGATTGGAGGCCCCCCATTTCCATTTCTCTCTTTGAAGCAGCCTGGAGAGAGGAGAAGTTCCGTGAATGAACACGGTTTGCGTTTCAGCGGGTCGTGCAAATCCAATCGCTGCCTTATTCCCCATGAAGTGAGCTAGGCTTGATTTTGGGGACGCATCACGCGAGGATCATCCTGTCAACATCAATCCCTGCTTGATAAGAAGTATCTTCTTCTTGTCCAAATGAATGCCTTCTATCTTCACTCAACTCCGTAGCCATTCATTTTCCTTCCCTTTGCTTAGTTTTTTTTTTTCATATAAGAAGTGAAAGGAGAAAATAAACCTGGGAAAAGAAGAACCGAGAAATGAGACTGTTGATTGGAAAACTTAGCGAAATAAGCCATACTGGGCGAAGGGGATCTATATTTTCATACACTGTAAACGTGATGATTATTTTATCACCTCCTGCAAAAACAAAAGCAATACCAGTAATCGTGATAACAGCAAACAATATTCTCTCTGCAGAGCAGGAGACTCGCCTTTATAGTTGTCAGGATTTATTGTTTATCAGATTTCTTCCGTCAGCGGCTAAGGAAATGGCGAACAGATCGAAATCTTAGACGAAAAAGTTAGTCTCTTGTATTGACTTTTAGAATGAAGTTAAGGTGATGATCCGAATTTGTTTCCCGGGGGAAATGTGTCGACGAGAGAGACATAAAATCGAAACCAATTCGGTTGAGATTTCCTTGTTTAAGACATTATTTGGTCTCTGGATAAGAACAGTGGGAACGATGAGGAGGAATGAAATGACAGGTTATGCAAACTTTGGCTTTGTTGTACCCACGCTGAAGTGAAGCTGTAAAAAAATCAGAGAGAAAGAATGAATGAAAGAAAGTAAGAAAGGGGTTCAGAAAGAAACAATTTAAAAAAAAAGAAAGAATGAACTGAAAAAGACAGAAAAACGAAAGGAAGGGAGGAAGAAAGAGAGAAAGAATGGAAAAATGAAAGAAAAAAGGCTGTAACAGTTTTTGGACAACTGCCAAGTCAGGACAAATTTAACCACGAGAAAGTCGCAATGTGATTTCGCCGTCGCTAACGTTGTTTGATTAACCCATTTAAAGTCAAGAGGCCACCATTTGATCATCAACCCGTTTCTGGGCACAACATTTATTGACTGTTTCAAATCAGAGAATACCTTGGACTTGGAGTGTCAGGATTAGCTGAAGAGCATGAAAAACGCTGTCGTGATCGAAGCGTAGGAAAATAAAATGGTGAGCAACCAAAGGATGGCATCGACGCTCACAGACTGGCCTTTTCTCTCTCGTTGTCTCCCTCTCTCTCTCTGTTCTCTCTCTCCCTTTCTTTCCGTGAGGCCATGAGGTCAGACTTCTGTGTAAATGTAATCTTATTGAACTTCAGAACCATCTGAAGACCCTCACAGAGAGAAGCAACTGGGCTGTTTTAAACTAAGAGGGATGAGAAGAATTTCAGAGCCGATGCAAACACAGTAGGCTGTGACGCTCACATTGTCAGTTCGATCGTAGTGTTAGCAAGATAGAAATATCGTTGTCACATATAAATCATCAATACAAAAAGGCCTGTCCGATCATATAAACGTCTAGGAGTTTTAACCCTTTGCAATACTAATATCAGCGAGTGGATGTACATGTGAAATGTGGGTCTTCAGCAGGCTTGATATATACCAGTTGTCAGAATAACAGCTCAGATAGCGCTCTCGATAAAACAAACAAGGAATATTTTGGTTGGCCCAACAACTGTCATCCCGTATACTACATTTGGAGCTCTGTTATGGTTCATCGTATATTAAAATCTTCCAGTTTTTTTAAAAGGCGAAGAGGTCGAAAGACATAATTTGCAAATGATTGAAACCGTGTGATGGCACTGATATAGTCTAGACATGTTATTTATTATCCTTCCAAACCGCCAGTCTGATAGATATTCATACAAATGAAATTACCAACAATAAACGAAATAAGAAACAACTCCTCTGGCAACAGTATTGAGCGGTGGATTTTATCTTGCAAGAAAGAAGAAGTATATAACTGAATATAATTTGCTGATCAGATTTGCAAGTGAAAGTTGTGATTAGCAGCATAGGACCAAATATGCTTCGAATCAATGAGAAATTATCATGTCCCAACAATGTGAATATGACACGAATGGCTTAAAAATCCAAAAAAAAAAAAAAACCTCGTAAGTCCGTTCATCATCTGCACGCTCATCGTTCACTTTTAGATTTCTACCTCCCCCCCCTCCTCTTTTTTTAAAAACCGTGTTTGGCACAATCGTGCTGAGGCGCCGTGAAATGAAATGAACAAAAATGAACCCCACTAAAAAAGGATATTGTTAATACACGTATTCAGTTCTCGTGGTTTAACTTTTCATGTGTCAGTCTAGTAAAAGACCCGCTATTCGCTACCATACTACCATACTTTGCAATCGATTCCTATCCAAAGGGCATACATTGCAATAACATGGTATTCATACTGTATCCATTCACAGCATAGACTGTCACTTCTTAATCATAAACTTTATCATGTCATAAAGAAATCCTGACAACTCTGACATTTTTATTGATATTTTTAGGGTTAAGGCAAAAAAAATGGTTCAGTTCTTTGAGTCATTGAAACCACCATCCTTGTCCAGTTTCTCCTTTTTTTTCCCGTAAGGCCTAGCCTACCCCCCCCCCCCGTTCCCCACACCCTATTCT